>MU187359.1:51911-75075 GCA_016904865.1 Pissodes strobi | reverse complement strand
TTAGAAGATACCCATACATGTATACCCAATTTGGGCCACACTGTATATGCATACGATCAGCGGATTCATGGCAGCGCAGCGGGCCACAGGTATCGCGATTTTTTCTAGAAATGTTCGATTGTTTCGTTGCCACTTACACAGCTTATTCAATAGCCTAAGCTACTCATCTTGCGGCGGCATCGTTTGGTTTGGGAGTTTTATCGTCTAAAATCCGTTTGAAAACTATTTTAAATGGTAAAATTGTATAAAAATCCGAAATTTCCGGTATTTCTAGGGCAATAGCCGTAGCTTCGGAAGAATTTGTCGTGGATTTTGAAGTGAATATTCATTTTAAATTCAGCTCGCTTCGTGTCATTACATTGCCTGAAAAATCACGAGACCGTGAAACTGAGCCGCTCAAGGCACCGCCAGGATGCGTAGTGTCCGACACTCCAACTTTCCGATTTCGATAGAGATGAGTAGCTAGTTATTGAATAAGCTGTGCTTATTGTATTTACATATTCCCTTTTATTCAATGTTTACAAAATTAGCCGGTTATTTGAAAATGGGTGTATATAACATACACACTCCAAGCATTAGTACAACGACTAAATTCAAAAAAACATTTTGCTTCTTTTCTACTCGTAAGGTAATGTTTTACTGTCGGACAACTTATTCATTATGTTCTCTAGTTCATTTCAAAGCAAAAAATCGAAAGAAGAAATTGTTATTCGTAAATTTTTTGGCTTCGTGAAACCGATGATTTTCCCGTGTCGGACTGGAAAATCGGAAAATGTAATTTGTCGGACAATCGGATATTTATTTTCTACATATTTTTATTAAGTAACCCTGAAAAAATCAGCTCGTTATTCATAAATTTTGTTAACTCATGAATTGGATATGTTTGAATTGTCGGACACCCTTAACGCCCCAAAATTTTTGTCGGACACTTTTTTTTCGCGCGTTTCATAAACTTGCCTCGCGATTACATTAAAAATAAAAACAGTATCCATAAATTTTTTGCACTACGCGAAATGGTCGGCTTTCGGAAAAACTGGAAAGCAAACGCCCCCACTACGAAAGTTTTCATAAAGGGAAAAGGTGGTAGACTAGCCGCAATTAAGCCACACAAAAATTTACAAGACAGTATTCATAAATGCAACTTTATGTCGCTGGGCACTTACACTAAGAACGCGGTGAATGTTTGTGAGTTTAAGGCTGCAAATTTTGAAAATGAATAACGGAAATTTGGGATTAATTTGTTCATTTTTAATTTAGAATCTGGCGGTTTGATGGATTCTGGGCAAAAGGGTAACTCGTTATGTACATAATGCAATTCTGCCGCATACTCTAAATCGACTTCAAAAACGTATCCGGGTATTTAAATTTTTGTCAATTTTCATATAATCTAAATTTTAAATTTCGTCTTCCGCGAGTCTTTTAAAATTACCCGTTGGTAAATATTATAACATGGCTGCGCCATATAAATTAGTTTCATCCAAATACATGAGGTAGAAGCTTGGTTTGGAAGCATCATAATGAGGCATATACTGATTATTTGCAAAAGATTTCCTAACACTACACTGACTGACCCCACCGCAAATCCCGTGTTTTAAGAAGTGTACCATGTCTAGATCCGTTGAAAGCTTTAGCTCTACAGATGTGACCTTAACAGCTGCGCAAAATGACAGCGCGGGAGCGGTATAAAACTGACATGGAATAGATAATGACTTTTATTTTACCAAGCTACTTAGAATAAAACATTTATTACTTTTTAGAAGATGCTCAAAACAGCACTTTTCTTCAACACATTTTCGGCTTCGCTTATGACTGAACGGCTCGAACAATAATTGTTATTTGGTTCTGCCATATATTTGGCAAATGTTTTTCATACCTGCGTTTTTAGGGCGCTAAAGTTATTATACTTTCGTTGATTAATGCGGCTTTCGAAATAATCCCATAAGAAAAAATTGGTGTTTGGTTGGGGTAGGCATCTAAATATGGGCACTAGTTTCAAGTACTAGGAGCGAGCTCAGAAGATGATAGGGTCCATATTCTGCTTAAAATACAAATTTTAACTGACTATAGTTACTAGCGGCCCTATTCAATGACCGCAAAGGTCGCCTGATCTAATCGTCGGCGTTACTTGATTCCTTTCTGGTTCACTAACATAGGAAATACCCTGCACTTATACAATATAAACCATGTTAAATTTGCGGATAAAATGAGAGCTGAACTTTGATTTAATTTACCTGAATCTTCCCAGTTCTCAAAACAGACGAAGAGCTGTAGCTACGTCTGCTCATCACTGATTTCGCCTGCTACAGAAGAATATGTTATGAATGAAATGTAAAAGTCAAAACCCATAATTTCAAATCATTTATTTAAATATTGAACACAAAGTTATTCGGAGAAAACTTTACAACTCTAGAAACGCGTTAGTCCTCATCGCTATCAATTATTCTACCCCGTTTTGCTACTGGCTTTTCTGAATCCGAATTCGATCCGGACCGAAGTCTCTTTTCAATCACATTATGTGCCTCACCATCTTCACTGTCACTACTATCGATAATGTATTTGGATTTTCTACGAATACTTGTGATTTCCATTGGATGCTCGGTATCTGTATCAATTGCCCTAGACTCAGTGAAATCCGTATTTGGCACCTCTCTGTCATCTATATTAAATTCATCTAGAGTAAATTCAACTGAATAAGGTTCATCAGCATTATCTGGACCATCCTTCTGTTTGAATCGTGACGGCTTGTCAACACTATCCGGCTCTTGGCTTTCTGCGCTATTCGCTTTAGTTATTGTCCTGAGCTTACTGAATACGTCTTCATCATCAGAACTTTCAATATTTTGATAGTCAATGGGTGTCGGTTCAGGTACAGATTCTTCCTCCTCTATACGTAGAGTATTATCCAGAGCTTGCTGAATCATGTCGCAGTACCCCTGCAGAATTTCTGGTGTTAAGGTAACTGAAATTCGCCAATATACCTCCTGAAATAGATTAAGAAGACATATTATGATATTGATAATAAGAGAAATTTTAGTATTATACGGTTATAAACTTAGAGAAAGAGAACGTAATAAGGCAATCATTAAATTTTAAGATGTGCTAGTCAATACGGGTAGCAATTAAAATTGCTTTAATCACTTTTCATAATATTTAATAATAAAACTATAAATTACCCAAATAACATGACGTTGAATAATCTGAAATATTATAAAATTTTTTAAAAACTAACTGAACGGTGTAAATGGGACGTAAGATCACACAAACAAGGAGAACCAATCAAAACGCACCTAGATTACTACGAGTCAAAATTAAGACGAGCGATCATTAAGAATGAATCTCATGCCGTCACAATGCTGTTTCGATACCTACTAAATCGCAGTGTCGTACACAAGGCACAGCTTACCAAACAATCAGCTATCCAACATCCAACTCTTAAAACTTGAACGGTATGCGCATTTCCTCGCGCAGGCCGCCATTTTGGGTTAAAATCTATCAAATTCGACAGTGTTGGCTCGTCGCTAGTGGTCGTGTCAGATGAGTTGCTTGTGTTAGCCAGTGTCGTAGTTACAGTTTAGGTATATATATTTTCTAGTTACAGTAATTAACAGTGTACATACGTTCTTGAACAAACTACTTATTTTATAATATCTGTGCTTGTGCTTGTATATAATAGAAATGGATAAACCGCGAGGTGGACACGTTTGTGCCGCTAAAAACTGCAGTGTGAAAAGTTCTAAATCTAACAAGAAAATAAGCTTTTTTAGATTTCCCAAAGATGCCATTAGGTAAGTTTTTTTGACAAGCACCTTAAAAAGTATGTACTTGTAACAGTTCGATTTTGCCAATTTTAAAATTTTATTTATATGCCGCATTTAGGGAAAAAATGATGCTGTATTTTGCACTCATCAGTTTATTAATTCTGAATTTAATAATTCGCTTGAAATTGCCTCTTTTCTTAATGTAAAATTAACCATATTTTAAGTATAGGTTAGCTATATATTTGTATTCTTAATCCGTTGTGACTATTTATTTTAGTTGATAAGCTAGAGCGATGTACCATATTATTAGGATAATTTGGTTTGATTTGTATCCTATTTATCATGGACAGCCAGCGAATCGATTTATATTTTCAGAATGTTGTTCGTGAAGCCTGCAAAAAACGCTGCGTTTGACTTGTTGATCCGTATTTTGGTAGTAGTTTTTGTGACCTTCGTCCCGGAGTAATAGGACTGTACTGCTTCTCGTAGGATCGGCTGTCGATTTGAATTTTTAAAAGGTTATCGTTTTGTTAGGGAATATTCTCTATTGTTTCGTGAATCCCTTGATTTCAATGCGTTAATTGTGGCCTCCGCCGTCATGTTACCCCTATAACAAGCATACCTTAGTCGCTTATTATCTTAGAATTATTCCGTGTATCGAATCACTCGGCATATTTCCGCCCATCACTACTTGTGAGGCAGCATTTAATCTCGAAGGCGAATTGACGAACGGAGTGGACGGATCTTTGCTAGTTTGACCGGAACGTAAGACGAACGCTTGCCAGGGCGGCTAGAAACTTAACGTTTTAAGTATTGTGATATAATACAACCCTTTTGATAGGGGATTTATCGTGTCGTTTCTGTTTGTGTTTTAACACGACCGATTTTTCGGGCTCTACATGCTGTACTAAGGTAAGCATTATCTCTGGATTCCTTTTTCTATGGCCGGTAAAGTGCGTGACTGCTAATTTTTTTTTGTTTCCGTTATTTATAGCGGCTTCCACGTTCGTCCCATAAGACCGAGACCGTCGAATTTCTCCTAGTCCACCCTCAAGTCCGAGTTTGAGGTTTGCTAAAACGGTTTTGCCTAAATTAATGAAATTGATTGCTTATCTGTGTTACCTTTTTTTTGTGCACATAACGCCATTTGCTTTCCCCATAGGTTATCTTATCTACGCCATTTTATCTGATCCAAATTTTTATTTTAATGTAACTTCAATTTTGATCATATGGGGAAGTTTATATATTCTTTTTAGGAGTGATTCGTACCTATCTATTTATATTCAAGTTGTCTGAACCTTAATATCTCTTTTATTTGCTTTATTGCATTGCAAGTCCATGGTTTTTTTTGTCTGGGAAAATTTGTTTTATAAAGAAGATGTATCTATGCAAAAGGGGGGGGGGGGGTCTATGATTTATACTAACGTAAGGGGGCTTCATTTAATGCGTACTGGATTATTTCACGGTTTTTCTGGTGGGCCAGAAGATTAATTGAAGAACTACAACTTTTTTTCGGAGGGCCAGTTTATCGACGGTCCACAACTTTTTTTCCCTGGAAGGCCAGAAGCGTCAGTGAAGGACCTTAACTTGTGGTTCCCGCACTAGAGGCCATCGACAGAGTTCGACGACGGGATTTGGGTATAAGTTTTGTGTCTTATTGTTTCTTAGGTGGATACACATAAGTAGTAGTATAATCTTCGTTTTCCTTTTTTTCATATAAATCAAACATTGAACGCCGAGTGTTGAGGTAGCTCATTTATTTTAATTAATTTAATTTACATTTACATTTATTCACTGGTTTATGGGACCAGTTAATCTGATTGCTTTGAATTGTTTTCTCTTTTTAATAAAGTCAAGCGCTGGCTGGATAATTTCATTCTTTTGATTCATTAGTCGGCAGATATAACCGCTCTGAATTTTATCTTTTTATCATATGAATCAAGCTAACCATAGTTTTAATCTAATCTGGTGCTTTTATTAACTTCTCAAGTTTGTTGATCTAATCATTGTATCCGCTCATTGCGGCATATTATCACCATCAGTGCAGCTATTAGCGCACCCATACCTAGTTGTAAGAAGCTTAGTCTACGTCAAGTGATAACTTTGATAAGTAGTGTTTAGTGCATTTAGTGGTAAGGCATGTAGAACCGCGGTTTTCCAACTGAATTGGTCTCTGTAGGTACAATCTTCATATTGTACTCTGTTTATTTTATTAATTACTTTAACAGTCATTTAACATTCTTTTGTCTTTACTTAACCACAATTTAATTTAACATTTTTCTCCAGATAGATTGTTGCTGTGTTTTCAAAAAAAAAGAAAGGACTTAGTAGCAAATATATTGTTTCTTAAATTTTTAGATTGTGTTTTCTGGATAGAAGTTAGTGGATTATAATTACCCTTTTTTTATAGTTCGAAATTAGGAACTGAGAACCGGTTCATTTTATGAGCGAATCTAGCCACTCGGTACAACACCAGCCGAGCTTTTTCCGTTTAGCTGGCTAGAACGGGTGGCGCTCAAACGACCCCACGACAGGGGACGGATTTTGTAACAGGTCTCTCCGGGGCTGGGTTCATTTTTTTTAAATTAATTGGGGGAAAAATATTTGGGTTTAATCAGAAAAACGTGTTGCATACTTAAAACATGATTCACTTTGTTGCTTGGAACCGCTGTGATGGAGTCCTCCATAAATAACATTAATATAAGCTTGGATTTTACAGTAGAAGTAGAGGTTGAAAATAAATTACCATTTCTGGATTTATTGGTTATCAACTCAAATCAAAGAATAGTATTCAATTTGTATACAAAGCTCACTAGTTCAAACATAATTCTCAATTACCATACATGTCATCCATTACATCAAAAAATAAATATTATTAAATAGTTCCGAGATAAAATTTTCAAACTAAGCAATAAAGATTTTTGGAAAGCTAACTTAAATAATCTCCACCATACTTTGAAGGTCAATAATTATCTAAGGGGATTAATTAATCGTATTTTACATCAACGCCCACCAAATCTAATAATAGGGCCGGTTGCGGATATTAATATATCAACTAATATGAAATATTATAAAATTCCCTACATACCCAATCTGTCTGAAGCCATATAAAAAAAAACTAAAAACCCCAAATACTCAGATTGCGATGTATAATACTAAAATAGTAAACAATCTATTTGCTAAAACTAAAGACCGTACGAAAAATTAATTGAAGAGTGGGGTTATCTATAAAATACCCTGTGGTGGTTGTCACTACAGTGATATTGGACAAACGAAACAATATTTAAAGAAAAGAACCTCGGAACATAAACTCGATTGTATGTTACCAACATGGATAATCCCAGAACTGGATTGGCTAAACATCATTTTCAAGAATAAGTTTAACTTCAATGCCATTAAAGTGGTGGACTCAGAGACAAATTTCAAAAAGAGAATTTTTTCAGAAATGTGCCATATTCACAATACTAAATACAATGCTAATTTAAATACAGATACACAAAATCTTAACATCATTTATCATAATATAACTAGTAATTTTCAATATACTGGATAGTGTGATTTTGGTGGATACAATCTACATTTACACTCGTAATGTACGACACTGCGATTTAGTAGGTACTGAAACAGCATTCTGACGGCATGAAATTCATTCTTAATGATCGCTCGTCTTAATTGTGACTCGTAGTAAGCTAGGTGCGTTTTGTTTGGCTGTTTTTTTTGTGTGTTCTTACGTCCCATTTCCCCAACTTCCTATTAGTGTAATTGTATAATCTTTTTTAAATGTTTCAACTTTATTCTGTTAGACAGATAATTATTTCAAATTCTAGGTGTATGGAAAATTACGTTTATATATGTATTCTAATGACCGTCCTTTGATTTTTAGCCCTAATGATGACACTGATCACTGCCGAAACGTTGGCCTTTTGATTCGAATATTAAATAAATATTGTTCAAGTAAGCTGAGATTTCCTTCAACCTAAACGTATTGTATTGTGGACGAAACTTCTTATCAGTTCTAATCCTTTCCCATACTCAATGGATCACAAATCTAAAAATGGGGTGTTCTATTTTTAAAATATAGTGTTGACACATGTCTAGCATTTTTGATTCGCCCTGTATATCGAAAAATATTGTTTAATTGTGGAAACAATGCAACTGAAATCCGAGGAATCCGTTCTTTCGAGACACTCAAAGAATAACTTGGCAATCTAAAAATGTATTGAATGCTCTATTTTATAATCTTATCTTTTCAGATGAACCTTGCTATATAAAATGCGTTGTTGCCATTTTCATAGAAATGCATTTATATGGGAATGCCAGTCGAGATTCAACCGAACTGGTTTTCACTTGGCCTTGTACAAAAGGTTTTCGCCGTTAAATAAATTGTTTACCTTACAAGGGAAAATAGTTACGTTTGTATTAAGTACCTACGCCAAATAAGGGTTTTTATGTGAAATTTTTTAGATACGATGAACCTGGAGATTAAGCTTGCAAACGCGTTACGAAAAGTTTATAAAACGCGTGATACGGCGAGACGATTGAAATTAAAGAGGTCCAACTACAATTCAATTCAATAGAATAACTATCTTTTATCTTTGTCTCTTATATGTAATTCGCCCCGAACTCCCCTGATAAGAATCAACCGTTTCACAGGCCAGGGTTTGCTGAGTGTTTACTGTATGTTCACTTCTGATGTGTGGTCCACGAGCACCATTATTTTTTTTAATGGGACATAATAATATGAAACTGGTAAAAAATGTATCTACTGTGTTATTTGAAAGAAAAGTTGAAAGCTTAAAGCCACTTACATAATGAGACACACATTTTACGCCTAAAACTACCTGAAGTGTAAGGAAAAATGTTGCCTTGCAGCGACATCTCAAATTGGTGCCATATCTCAAAAGCAAATCTGTTGGTTATAGGAAAAAGAAGTTAAATGTTTCAACAAGAGAGGATGTCTTCAGGATTTTATAATATTAATGGAAAATTATTTAGGTAATGTTGTTATCCGGATATTATTTATTCTAGGTTGTTTTCATTTTTGGAATAAGTTACACTTACCGCCGCGAAGAATTAGTAAAAATGAATAATAATAATAATATTAATAATAATAATAATATTGAAGACGCTGGATCTATATTGCTTGTAAAAATTCAAGGTAGAAAGACGGTACAAATCATTGCGACCAGTTCATACTTCAAGTATTCGAATATTTCCAAAATATGTAAAAGGTAAATGTGTAATCAACATGTCGGAGTGAGTAAAATTTGAGAAATTTCAAGCTTGATTGCAAAATGATATAATACAAAAGAAACGTATAACAGTTACATAGATTACTGTTTCCGAAAGGATTTTGTCATACTTTTAGCTAATTCAGGAGGTGACCTGATCTCTATATAGAGCTACGGACGTTGGAGATCTAGTGCAGGATAGTTTGAACTATAAAATTAAAATTTTCAATATGTCAAAAAATATATATTTTTCCACGGTGAAAAAATGTAACGTTTTGCGCATCCACAGAAACACAAAAATGCTAAGTTTTTACAATTCTACAAAAATATATTTAAATTTTGAACTGCGGACAGGCCAGACCTTCACGATTAAAGATCGCATTCAACAACCTGGAAAGGTGGACCGAAGAGAAACATTCAATTACCAATCAGAAGACATTAACACCATTCCTTAAAATAATGAAATCTTCTACTTCGAGGCGACTTGAAAAGTATTTATGGTTTAGTTTGAAGGTGATTTTTGCATCCAAATTCACGTGCAACAAACAAATAGGCAAAAGCGGTAGTTAATCGAATGGTACCTGAACCTTAACTTAATCACGGCTTCCCATAATATATGCTTCTTGGCTTGGTGGCCAAAGATAGAGCAAGAAACAACGAAAGTCGGGATAACGAAAATTGAATGACCAACTTGTAGATCGACACCCCAGCACCATAGAGGTACTCGCGGATTATCAACTAAGTCAGCTAATTATGAAAGGAGGTGAGAATTTGGGACTTTACAGACCAATTTCCTCCTACTGTAGTTATTCTAAAATACGCTCCACCTAATATCTTTACCTCTTAAATACATCTCGAAGTTACATAGTGAAAATGGGTGACTCGCAACCTCTGCCTAAATATTAAATAACATTTTCTCAACTAATTCGAGTGGGTCCATCTTAAGTGAAAAGCGAAACACATTCGACATCTATTAATTACAAATCTACAAATACGAATTACTTATCGACCACTTTGCCGCAGAACTCTAAAGGGAAAAATATTCCGGTCGATAGGTTCAAGCTGCTTAATTTTCGTCCGCTTAGTACTAGATGGCGTCGAGGCAGCTCAGTGATTTTAGTAGTGAGAGAAGCAAATATGCTCTTCTTGCGAGGTGCGACTGCCTTTGAAAAACTTTTAATACGTTTTACTTTAAAGTCGAATTTGTTATGAAATAGCACTTCGAAGTGTAATGAGGTTAGCTTAAGCTTAATGAATATAAGCAATTATTTTTTATCCTGCATGGATTATCATGAATCCATATCTATCTAAATTCTAATGTTTTGGAAATGTCAACATCTAAACGCCTCCAGTTGAAACAACACATTTTGCACTATTTCAGTTGGATACTCATCATTCCCATGACTTTTGATCTAAACAAGGAGTATATCGAATCAGAAATAGAATCAGGTAGATAAGGAATTAAAAAGTAATATAAACTCATGTTATTGTACGCAACTTAAAAATATATGTACCCAAAACCTAAGAGAAAAAGTCAATAAACAGGCTCAAAATCATTCGCCAAGTATAATATATGATTTAAAAATCTTAATACTCCTAGGAAGAAACTGAGAAAAACTCCCCATACTTAAACCATAAAAACCGTAAGAACGTGTTCTAAAGCCGGGTTAGGAACTACTCGCGACAAATATATATTTTTTTAATCTTGAAATGATGGGTTTAAAACTCTTGGTCTAGCGATAGGATAGTTTGGTTAATCAGAAACGGGCCGGATCAATTTTTTTGTATCTGGAAAGAATGAATGTTAAGACAGTCCATGATAACACATCATTTATTAATGAGGAACGTGAGCAAACCGTGTATAATTATCAAACACTGGAGTTCAGAAGTTGGGACTGATAAAACGATAAACCACTCATCTTTGTTGAAATGCGGATTCTTATTTTTGTAAAAAGTGGTTTGGCTTATACATTCTTAAATATCAATTAAATTGTATAACTAATCATTTGTGATTAGCAGAATAATTATTCACTTTAATCATTCCAACGTAATTTCAAATTAACCCTATTAGAACTACTCACCTGCTCGTCGAAAGGAGGACAAATACCGAGGACTTTGAGCAGTTGTTGGAACTCAACGTTTTCCATGGCCGTTTCCGCATAATCCATTACGGGAACTAATGGAATACCTTCATTATTTCCGACTTCGTAATCTTCAATGGCATCGCCTAAACTCTCTTTTAACCACTCAAGAGATTCCCGCATTTCTGAAAGATGAAAGCCTAATTAATATTGAAATTCTATTGCGAATACGAGAGAGAACTCTCCCCGATAACGTCAGTCGAAATTGGCTGAGGATAAAAGTCGTCAGCTCGGTTAGACGGTGAATTGAACTTTGAGCCGACATAATTAAGTGAGGGTATTGCAGGAATGAAAACCAATTTTAAATCATAAAATAAGGAATTATTCGAAAGCATGCCTATACTTATAATATGTGTCCTAGAGGTAGCATTTTATGATAAATGTTTTGATTTTACAGCCGGATAATGTGTTGTGTTTAGACTAAGGCAATTTTATACATAAAGTGAAATATTACCGAAATCAGGAATTGGCTACAAAGATGGACATCTAAGGACAACTCTATTTGCGTCAGATACAAACTATTTAGCCACACAATGACTTCACAAGAGTATTCAGGAGGTATTTTATCAAAGGATCATCAGAAATATTATTCCAAGCTCTCGATTGGGCAAGCGCAAGGATGCCACCAATGCATTAGAAAAGCTGATGGGTCGATTGTTAGAAGCATTTGAAGAAAGCTTTCTTAGTAAAAAAGCACATCACCTAGCTATTTACAGTCAGCGATAACGTCGTAGAACTAGCAGATGAAATAATATATGAAGGCTGCAACCTAACTAAAGAATGGAACTCACAAGGGATTAACCGACATTTTTTCAACTGCCTCAGGACAGTCACGATGTGTCAGAACATTGATATAAAAAAACATGACTGTTTTCACCACCCACTTGTATAAGGTAGAAGACTGCTCCCTAAAGGTGCGTACAGACCTGACGCGACGCGCGCGCGACACGCACGCGACAGTCCAAATTCCTAAGTGTGGACGGGGCGCGCGCGCGGCGCTAGCGCCGCCTGTCCGAGGCGCGTCGCTACCCGTATGCTGTCGGTTTTTCGACGGCAGATCTAAGAAATAGCGAGGCGCAGTGTGGATGGGTAGTAGTAGGAGCGTAGCAATCGCGCGAGAATCAGAAAAGAAGTGCAATAGAACTTAGTCGCGTGGCGCGCGCGTCTCTCTACATGGCTCACAGCAGGCGCGCGAGAAAACCGTGCGCGTCGCGTTCGCGTAGCAGGCGCGTTGTCGGCGCGTCGCGTGCGTGTCGCGCGCGCGTCTCGTCAGGTCTGTACGCACCTTAACCAACGCGACGTAGCAGCCAAATGTTTGGAAGCCTTCTGAATTAAGTGCTTCATGGTACATACTAATCCTGGTGAACAGATTTGTTACTGTCGACCGATTCGCGTTCGTTCGTTTCAGAAACATTTGGTCATAAAAATTTTTCATTACTCTATTGTAAGGTCAAGATTGGTCTATGGTTCAATCATGACAACTGCCATAACAACTCGAGAAAAACGATTCATAGCCATGAACAAATCTGAACCGGAACAAGACTTGGACATCATGTTAGACGAAATATTCACATCTTCATTTGGTTTTCTGCGTAGAAACTGCCAGGGTTGAACTCTGGTATGATCATACGAGATCATATTTCTATTAGCTGCCACAGTTACTCTGTTGAATCTATTCAGAGGCGACTCCTCAAACCTCAAATAGTTTAAATCTACCTCGACAGTTGTTTCAATCATGGTTTAATCTTGTCCAGGTATTACTGTTTAAAATACAGAGAACGTTTTTTTATTAATGATTTCATCACGATATCGATTGTTAATCTCTTCTGGGAAAGTTAGCATGTCGTGTTCCGCGACCTAGGGCTAGGCATCGGCCAACCTTTCATCTCGGTACTGGGAACTCCAATATATTGTAGCCAAAACATTGACTTCAATTTGTAACTGGAGTTTATTTATTTGTTTCAGCCAATCCTACAAAGTCCGAAAATATATCAGGGCCGACATCGATATCATGACTGAAAAATCTTAGGTAAGACGATCGTCAACATATTCAGGTCGGCTACCAATAAAAACGCGTCCCATTATGACATTTTAATAAGAAATTAAAAACTTTAGTTTTCCAACCAATCATACGTACCATAGTTCGTAACTTTAAGGAGTAACGAAGCGATCTTGGATTTGGAAATTGGGACATGTTTACTGGGTCTCTTCTTTCCTGCAGACTTCTTGCTTCTCGTAGTAGTATTCTTCCTCGAGCGTTTCTGCATCAACGTCTGTGCAGCAGATGATCTGTCGGGTGATGCATCATCGTTACCGAAATCGCTAAGAGGAGATTCAGTATCGGAATTTTGCTGTTGAGCTAAAAAAAAGTACAAAAAATTAGTAAAAGCAAAGAAATGGGCATGTCTTAAATTTTTAAATGCTTCCAGCCAACATATTTTCAGAAATTCTGATGATGAAATGTGGTTAAATCTAGTTTAAATAAGCATATAAAATTAACGAAATTACCAACGCACAAATTTTGGGAATAAAAAGAGATTTAAAATTTGACACATGTCAAATTTTTGCATATATAAAAAAAACAGGGTTTAATCAGTAATTTGATTTATGCTATAACATAAGTAATTTATGTGAAAGAATTCAGGACAATAAAGAGGTACACCGATGTTGTCAATATCTTAAACTATATACCTAAACATTTTGTTAATAATATTCCTCTATCGGTCAGCATCTTACGCAGTAATCAAGATCGTGTCGAATATTTATTTATTAGACCAATTTGTAAACAATTAAATTATAACGCTGTCGTCACTGCCTGATCGACCTAGTCACGTCACCGAACATTAAGTTCGATGACCTGGTGTACCGCGCGCCGATAACTCGAGCATGTCGCGTAGTAGGTCGCTCTTGTCTTTATTCCCATATAAATGCGCCCAGTAGCATTTTCATGACTAATCAAGTACTTATTTCAACCAACTGATTGAGTTCTCTATGTTAAGCCGTCTAGATTCAACGTGGTAAAAATTATGTTTTTCGCGTGCCAATATTTCGTAAACAAATGAATTTAGATGTATAGTGGGTGTTCCATAAAAATATATAAATTTGATATGGAAGGGTTACCATGTATATTCAACAATATTTTTAAAGCATACCATACAATTTTATTTTTAAAATAAATAGTTTAGGTGTGTAAGGGAGGTAAATTGCAGAATCCTGTATAAAAAACCGAAGAAAATAGATACCCCATAACATAATAAGAGTCAGTAACAATATAATTAATACAATTATTTAGTAAGGAAAACGTTTTACCGTTGTTACAACTCGGCCAAATCGACTAACAATTTATTTTCGTTTTTGAGCGGGCATGTAATTAAAAAGGTTGTATTAACATTGGCTGTGACGTTCCTCCATATTTTTTAGTTATAAAAGCTAGATACTAATTTGTAACGAAATATAAGTTATCATATATCAATATATTCCGCTCCACTAAAGTATATCTATTTATCAATGGTTTTCAATGTTCAGTATATTGATCGGCAGTGACACCAATCTGTGAATGAATATACTTCGCACAGTTAACTACTTAAAGAGAACTGGTACACAGATTTATATCCATAGTTCGCGAATTTGTGTAATTACAGATTTCTTTGTCTAGTGTTGCCATCTGTTCGGAAACAGGCTTATCTCGTATAGTTGGTAATGAAGGACGTAGTGCGTTGTTCAATACCTGTAAAATTTGCATGTAATCTACAATACATTGCTACATTTAGCGTATATTGAATGTTTCCTTAGTTTGACGCCGGGTTTCCGATAGCGGTTGTCACATGGTAAAACTGCCCAATGAGAGCGTTGAAAACCGAAATAGGTAGAACATACAAAATTTTGAAACGAAGTTTTTCATCTTGGTGTGAGCGTCTGACGCGGTAAGTGATTAATTTTCTGATCTCAAAATATTTAATTCATCCTGCATAATTTTCAATAACCTTTTCGTTTTTCAAATATATAAGTAATAATTGTTTCCAATTCACTTAATTATATTTGGCTAAAGCGTTTTTTGGTGGATAATTGCGTATCTTATTGGTCAAATTCATGTAATTTGATAATGGTTTAATATAAATATATAGAGAACGTAATTATTTCATCGTTTAGTGGTCATACATATGATTTTACGTATTTTCATTTAAATTGAACAATATTACCTGGGAGATTATCAGAGCGAATTTTATGTGTTCCTGTAAAAGGCAGTTAATTGAATTTGAGTAGAATTTCGCTGGATTTTCCTTTGTAGTATTGTTGATCCTAGTTTCTTCAGGCTTATTTCAATAATATTTCAGTTTATTAGTAACGTCAAGCGGAGCATATAATTATTATCACTTACCGTGTCGCGCTTTATCCATGATGTATCGACACTAATTTACATTTATGAGGGGTTGACTCACATAATATGTGAATTTACATGTTTTTTCTCATTACCTTTTATCTTAATTTATCTCTCAAGGCGAGTTAGAGATTACCTCGTTTTTATCTTTAAAATTAATTGAGACGTAATTTACGTTCAATTATCGTTTATGTGCCAAGAGCCATATTAAAGAAAAGTAATAGAAATTACTTATATGAGTTATAATAAGACTCATTTATAGAGAGGTTATACCTCAATTTTCTTATTTATCATTAAAATCTAGTTATCATCTATTGCAAGTTGCCGAGAGCCACTGTTTGGACAAGTTTCATAATTTTTTTCATAATATTCTTTTAAATTTTTAATTTCAATCATAATTTCTTTTGAATTTCATATCTCAAAGTAAAGAAAAGAAATATCTTGAATAACATTAATTATCGATAGTGTTATTTAACCATAGTTATTAATAATTTTTGCTGAACTTAAAATTGTAATTTAAGTTCTGATTATATCTGCTATAACCAGTAAATTTTCAAGTTGTCAATTAAGAATCTCCTATGTCGAACTGAGGTCCACAGGATACTTCCCTGAATAATTAGTTAATAAGCAGTATTAGTTGGTCTAAGACTTGTATTTTTTCTATGTAACGATCAACTTGAGACGAAGACACCATCTACAGCTTTGCCGTGCAAATAAGTAGGATTCCCCCCTAGGATTATCTGTAAGACCTGGATACGCCTATAGCGGGTGAACTTAGGTACAGGCAGAAGAGGTTTCCAGTGGAGATCCTAACCGATCGCATGGTTACAAATAGCTGAGTGAAGATAGGTAATATTTCTCAGAAGAAGATCGGTTGCTTAGACCAACTACTTGTTATAATTAAATTTTTTGATCGTTTACATTGATTCTCATTTACATTGCTAGTTAATTTATTCCAAGCAAAACTTCATAAGTTGTATTTACATCTGATTATATAGATTTTAATATATATTTTTTAAACCTCATCATCTTGTAAATTGGTTGTTAAATTAATATATATTGTTTTTAGAAATATATTCTTTGATTTATTGTAGGATCGATCGGGTTCTTTAAGACGCGAAATAATTTTTAATGTACTTATCTTTATAATTCTTGATATCTTAATATTTATTTTTATTTCCATTGTCTCAAGGAGCTATGGCGCTCACAATATCATAAAAAATATAGTTAGTGGAAGAGACAACTCACACCCTCAGTGACAAAGAATCTCATATTTAAATAAACTAAATAAATTAATTTTCGCTTTATCCTTACAAATTGTCGACTGAGCTAGAAATTAATTACAAAGTAACGCCTAATTAATTTAAATTAAAAATAATTAAATACTTTTCATCACAAAGTGGCGCCCAATACATTTTGTTATAAATTTTTATCTTTTTTTTTTATGGC
This sequence comes from Pissodes strobi, assembly GCA_016904865.1. Classification (NCBI taxonomy): domain Eukaryota; kingdom Metazoa; phylum Arthropoda; class Insecta; order Coleoptera; family Curculionidae; genus Pissodes; species Pissodes strobi. Next base: position 58,118 of record MU187359.1, on the reverse strand, counting down.
AGTGGCACACACACTAAAGGGAGACCCTATGGCGCTCGACGAGCGGTGTGTGTGCGAAGCGAGCGGTGTGTGTGCAAATAATATTTTAAACTTAGCTGTTTTGAGTCCCTATCACAAGCAATTTTTAAAGTTGTTTAAGATGCGTATCCACCAAACCAACATAGAACAATTTTGTTTCTGTATGTTGCTCTTAGTTCCGAAACGTAGAAACAAAAAGCAACATAGATAAAGATTTCGTACAGTTTGTACCCACCAGGGCACCAAGAAAAGCAATAAATATTTCAGTTGATCGATGTTAAATGAAACAAAAGGTCTCTACTAAAAAAGCAAGGTTCCCTTCGCCGTGCAGTTCGGACTTTAAATGTCATCCGATGAAAAAAATATTGCGTTAGCAACAACAAAACAACTTAAACAAAAAAAACGAAGAGAAAGCGTAAATTTTAGTTGCGTCTCAACATCGGGTATAACTGGCATTTCGTATTGATTATTTGATCGCGATGAAATCTTATCATGTGAGTGGTATTATCATGGTATCATGTGGGCATCTTCTTGCTTTTGGTCTACACATTCATCATTTCTCTTCCTCGTTGTGATTTGGCAAGCTGAACTTTTAACTGAAGTGGAACCCCATTTGATACCCGGGTTGGAAATAAACTGTTGTGCCGAGGTGCCTGGATGTGCATCGCAGTTTTTCTATTTATTTCGGTTCAGCTTGACTCGTAGAAGATTCTTATTGAGATCCATTGTCTCTAGCTTGAGGAGTTCGAATTGCTAAAATATCTTCAGCATCTTCGTCATTTTGTGAAGAATTTATATCCGTATAGTGTAACATCAAAGAATCGGGTTCTTCGGTTTTAGAACCATTTTGTGATGCACTAGAAGAGCCCTCTAAAATTAAAAAAATAAAATTGACTAACTTAACATGTAAATGTTTAAGTAATATTATAGCTTTTCTAAGTTCTAAGAAAAAATTGTAAAGTATTCAGTTTTGAATGTACAATCAACAAATTTGGAAAACAATACATTCCCTTATTTGGGATATTTTATATTTTAAAAAACTTTTTGATAAAGGCTAGGTTATCGTTGTTTTTGTTTGAATTTTTTCAGGTACCGGAAAATAATAGCAATATATGGAATTTCGTAGATGCGTGGAAGTCATGGATGAGGAGCATATAATGGTTCAGGCACCAGAAAATAGTGGGGGGGAATTTTTCAATAATAAAGTTTTTCTTAGTGTAGTACTTTTTGTTGTCGCAAAGGCAAACTATAAAGTCCTGTCTTTAAATGTCGGTTGCCAAGAACGTATATCTGATGAAGTAGTATTTTCAAAGACGCGTTTCAAAAGCATCGCGTAAATTCAATCTTCTTAAAGAGTTACCTTCACCAAAATGAACCAGGACAGTACCCAATATATTTTTAGGAAATGACGCCTTTTCATGATCTCCTAATTTGTATTAAAGCTATTCCCAGAAGCTCAAGAAAACGAGTTTTCAATTACTGCCTTTCCCGAGCAAGAAGGCTATCAGACAATACTTATAGATTCCTATCAGCAAGATTTAGGGTGCAAAGAAAACCATTGCTGTCCGATACTGAAAGGATTGAACAAATTGTGACTCCTTGTATATTTCTAAAAAAATTTTTTACGAGTCAAAATTTCAAGTAAAAATATCACTACCCAGCACATTGGATTTTAAAGGTAAAAGGTAAAAATGGCGGTCACATCATTCCTGGAAAGAAGAGATTATAAAGTGATGCAAATGCATTCAGGCCTTACCAAAAAAATCACGTACAGAAGTTGAATGTGCAAGAAAGCTTAATAATTCTTGACAGACGGCGAATATATAATACATACAAGTATGCAATATATCTGCATTAACCGTCTGCAGGTACCCTACACTGTAGGGGTGCATCAATCTAATGATATTAGATGTATTGGATGCTGTGCTTAGTAGATCCATTCCACGTCCATTCCAAGTTGAATGTGTTGGAGAAGAGTTCGCAGAATGTTTCATGTCACCGGAAGGAACGATTTCGTGGCAAAATAATTACTAAAACTCTGGTAAAATGTTCTCATATGAGTTTATAACTGGAATTTTCCAAAGGATTTAAAATGTAATAAAATAAATTTTTCTCTTACATTTTATACTAATAAAAGAGACGTCGTCGATAGACCACCCGATACCTTATTATTTTTCTTTATCTATATATATTTTTTTTAAATGTTTTTTGTTTCTAGAATCTCTTCTTATTAACTGGATAATATAGCATGCGAGAAATAGTTAATTAAGAATAAAATAAGAGATGCGAAGCAACCAATGAGAAAACAATACATATTTAGGTTAAACTGACCTCTGTTTTGTCGTTCAGTTCTTCTTAGTACAACTGTATGTCGTAACGCCACGCCTTGGTTGACGTACAGGTTACGTAGCTCAGTTTAAGGATCGATATAAGTCAGGTGAGAAAAGATGATAAAGACAACACTTCGGTTAAATATAATAACCATGTCTATCGGTCAAAGCGTTAATTAATTTACACTGTACCCGATTACTAAGGTACGCACGTCTTTTCATTGAGGTGTACTTTTAATTGTTTAAAGGTCTTGGTAACTATTTTATAATAAAGCTTTTTTTAAAGTTGTGTTCTTTTCTTTATGATTAACTCCACTCAGTTTACACTGTACTTTAACTATTTAACAGACTTTACTTTGAAATTATCTTTCGTAGAATTTTGACAAATTTATCGCAGATTCGACTTTACTACTTAGGTAGGTACTAACCTGAGTTCACGCACATGCGTGCCGCGAAACACAGGTTTCATCTAGAAAATTAGGTTGCAGGTTAGCACCTTACGCACATGTGTGATGTAAGGAACTGGTCTGGGTGAGAAACAAAGTCTGCCGAACTGATGGTTCATTTGAGTATTTATATTTTCGTGTATAGTTTTATCCGTGATGCAACGCCTTGCTTAGCGTGCAGGAATATATCTCAGATTCGGGATCGACCTACGTCAGGCGAGAAGAGATGATAAAGAAGAAACAATAACGACGTCTATTGGTCAAAGACTTAATCAGAAAACATTAACAATGCCCATTGTTCAGAAACTTAATGAGATTATAAATAATTATATATAACTAATTATTATTATATTATATTTAAAATTATTTTACCAGAACTGTGATAAATTTATCATAGATTCGACTTTTACTACTTTGGGTAGGCAACCCTTGGGTTTCACGACCATGTGATCTGCAAAACTCAGGTTTGGGTAAGCATAGGTTAGGACCCAAGCGTACATGTACATGTCCACTGCCGGGAACTGGTTTTTAGGTGAGACGCAAAGTCTGCCGAACTGATGGTTCGATAGCGTATTTATATAATAAAATGTGCTGATCGTTCCACGTTTAAAGTTCATATTCGCTCGCGTTGACTGCCCGCGTTGTTTATAACTTATCTTTAATGTTCACATAACATTTTGCAAGCTCAAATTCAAACTTAGGACACAATATAATAAATGTGTTGGTCGTTGCACGTTTAAGGTTCATAATTGTTTGAGCTGATCGCTCCTGTTGCTTATAGTTTGCCTTGAATGTTTACATACTATTACATGTTATTGGCAATATTACATGTTGCCACTTATTTTTTTTTATGTAAGCCGCTACCAACCGAAACACGCAACACAAAGCAACTTTTAGATTTTGTCGCAGCAAGAACATTTTTGTAAACACGCGACAGAATCACAAAAGTTTCTCTATGTTGGTTTGGCGGATACGTAGCCTTATTGCTCAATATTTGCTTAATGACTCACCAATAAATAAGTTATCTCGTAATCTTCTTAAGGGTAAAATTCGAACCGTGGAAAGATGGCAACAGAATGGCATGTTTAGACTGCTCATAGCGTGTACAAAAGTACATGTTTTTACAATTATTGTCTTGAAGTATACCGATCTAATGGGGTTTCCCATCAGAAACTAAAATAGTAGGAATACCATACCGATAAAATACAGATTCGAGTTTTAAAATAATTAGTTGATTTTGATATAGTGATCCCAATATATTCTGATAAATAGTCAATAATAATATGATTTTTGTTATTAGATGTAAATAAATCAAAACCTAGTTTGCTCGATTGTAAATTTGTAATAACTTGAGGCAACAGTGTTTCTTTTGTTTGTGCGCTCTATCTCTTGATACGAATAATGTAAATCGATTAACATAGCTAAGTTTAATTTACCTGCTTATTTTTGCACCAAACGTAATTGGTCTTCGATTTTCTTATTGAATTCAGAATTACCTACTCATGTTATTCAGCTCTTGATAAAAAAAGGTAAAAATCAAAAATTGCAACGGATCAGCATAAGCTGATGACGCAACAGTCATTTGTATGTAGTATATTATGCAATGAGCATTTAATGATGGCTATTAAGACACGAGCATGAGAGTTCGTCGTAACGAATAACCATTAAATGTGAGTTGCATACACTATTTTTTCTGCGACCAGTCATAACAATGACAAATTATTTTTAACTTTTAAAAATGACTTCGTAAATTGTCTATGAACTGTCAAAATTTTAAATCTGTCATGATCATGGCTGTCTTTGATATTGACCGAATATCACTGTGATGTTGAAACTTTATTGGTTAAAACCCAGTTGAGTAATGAAACGTAGTAATGTAGTAAATGTCTAATAGATCAATTAAAGTATAGGAGTAGGAAAAATCCTTTTTTCTTCAAACGTCAGTAAATCCGTCATTACTCGACTGTGTAGGCGGCCGTGAAGTGTCGTTTTTCCTCCGCCGGAGCTTTACTTTTCACTTTTCCGCCGCCGGATGTAAAAGTGTTGTCATAGCAACATAGATACAATACAAACAGACAACAAAATAAGGGTCAACAACTGAAGATTTATTAAACTAGAATTTGTATTTATCACTCAATTTGTGACTGCATTTCTAAAAATCACTAATTTAGGAACAAATTGGTTATTATTTAATCGAACTTACTCAATAACTGCTTATCAATACGGAATTAAAACGCAATCGGAGACGTAATCTTACAAAAATAATTATTGTTGACAGTGTCCAGTGACAGCTTGATGTTACATTATATTCACCGACACCGGTCTACGCAAGGCCACCTACGACCGTGGTCTAAGCCGCCTTGCGAACCCATTTATCTTTAATAATAATTAGATATTATTACTATTAAGAGATGTTTTTGCATTAATTTGTCGACATTTGAAGAAAAAACAGCATATTTTATTTGGAGGAAAAGTTACTTTTCATGGATTGCTCTCTATTACCAGCCTCACTCCGTTCGGCTGTTAAACACGGGCGCGCCATGAAAAGGATCACTTTTCCTCCATATAAAATAATATACTATTACAACTTTATAATATACGTTTGTATAGGAACTTGTTTGCGGAAAATATATTTAAAGGAATTCCCATTAAGTATACAGCGTATCGTTTATCTGTTTCACTAAGAGATACTGAAACGTCGCAACTGGAGTATTATTTTGCAATAATATGGTTTCCATTAGATTTTTTGAGACATCGACTGATAGTGGACGAGGCTCATTAACATTATAATATCGCAAACCCGAATTTTGGATCAAGCGTCGTTTTAATATCATGTTTCTCTTCCGAGTGTCAGGATACGGACTTTTAAAATAATTCGCGTAAAAAACCTATTTTCAGCAGGATCTTTAATAAATCGCGAACAATAATTAACAAAACCTAAAAATGCCCACCAACTTGATTTAGATATGTATTTTTTAAAAGTTTTTGGGAGCTATTAGGTGCTATGAGATTTAAAAAAAGAGTTCTGTTAGAATTAGTTCAAAAAGCATGATAATAATTTAATATTACACTATGTCTATCTCCTAAACCATGGCACTTAGCATCGTGCTATTTTATCTGAACCTTGGAACTATTCAAGCGCACCCCAGAACTGTGAAATTTTCGATCAGAACTCCAACATATATATCCGGAAGTTTGGCACTTAGAATCGTGCCCTACTGATTGAACCTTGGAGCTCTTCAAGCAACCCCAGAATCCTTATATTTCCGATCGAAATCCCCACGTATGTATCTGGAACTCTCATCCAAATTTCTTGCGATTCATATCTGCCAAACTATGGGTACCTAGAATGGTGATGTTTTGACGGAACCTTGGAACTATTCAAGCAACCTTGGAACTCGCACATTTTCTAT
>MU187359.1:0-46911 GCA_016904865.1 Pissodes strobi | reverse complement strand
ACTATAGAACTCTTATATAAAACCAGGACTGCCATAAAATTGAAGAAGAAATTATTTTGCCAAGTACACAGATATAAAATCTTTGTTGGGGTTTTTAACTGGAAGTTGCATGCCTAAAATTGCATTAATCTTATTTCGATCTGGCTGTATACCGGTTGGTTTAAAAATAAACACAGACATGAAAAGATTAACATTTATTTTTATTAAGGGACCACGCACATATTTCATTAAAAGTGGATCACGGTTAAGTTTCTTAATTTTTTTTTGTATGTTGCAGCTTTTTGGTAATCTGCAAAATTAAAAAGAAGTTAAAGCTTGCACTTTCAATCATCATCTGGCATTTAAACGAAGTAGTGATTAAAAGCATTGTTTTGTATATCTTCATGTAGATAATTTAGATGAAAAACAAATAAGCAAAGCTATTGAAATTATTATTTTACTATTTAATTTGAGTGTTTTATATCAACAAAAATGTTATAGCAACGACTTTTTTCTACTGGCAGAACTGTTACCTAAACCCACCTGAACTCCATGGTTTTTCAATGACAAAATCTTGAATAGACTAAAGTAAAAGTGTCACCCTGTTTTATAAGAAACAAAAATTAGAATTTTGAATGAAAAGGAGAGATTTGGGTGTCAATGTACCTCAAAATGTATGTATTTTTCCGTTAATAGTCATGTCGAATAGTATTCAAGATACAATTGTAGACAGCAAAATGTTCTCATCTTTCATTTAAGTTCGTAGCTTTCTGGTAATTTCCCTCATGATATTTTGTACAAAGCCACGAGCCGTCATTCGTGAAATTGGCAAGCAACAAATTTTCGTGATCATCGAAAATTTTGCCTCTTATTCTATTATTAGTATATAAGAAAAAAAAACGTCTATAATTTTGCTGACGATTTTTTCTTTGTGTTGAAAATTTTTTGCTTTTAAATTCTCAAATACCCGGTATATAACTTTAGATTTGTTTTTCAGACATGGATTTAAGTTGATCAACATTTTATTTTTGAACGCAAACGGGTCGACGACAAACGTGTACGGGCGCGTCAGATGACAGATATTTAAATTAAAAAATGGAAAGTAAGTTTGAGAATTCTAGGTGATAAATATCTAAAAATAAATGCATTCATTCTCCTTTTTAGGTGGTTGCGTATCAGAATGTTTGATTTTCCAAAACAATGCAATCACACAGTATAATTTGGCATCCTTGGCTGAGGGCAGAGCCTTTATATGGACCCGTGAAAATACTTTGTAACTATTGGACTTGTATTAAATATCGCAATCATGTCAGAACTTTGCATATTAGATATTTAAAAAAATGTGGAAGGAAATTTCTTCGGCATTAGAAATGTTATATGATTTAACAGCGTCGGCCCCTATGTGACAATAAATGGAGAGTTCCCAAACGGGACTATTAAGAATATATGGAAAATCAAAATCAACAGTGGAGCAGGCAACAAACTTTTTGAATTTGTCAATGGACTGGATGATATTTTAGGGGGAAAAAAGAACATCAAACCATCAGTCATTATTTCCACAGACTTAAGCCACCTAAAAGCTAAATTGTTGAGCCACAACCAGGATTTTCAAAGTATAAAGAAAATATTGACGCAGCCCTCGCTGCAAGCCTAGCTTCAACCCCATCAGAGGCTTGTGTAAGAAATTAAAAGTGGTAGCAAGGTCTTTCAGAACACTAAAAACGAGAAGTGATACACTTGAAAAATTAGAAGAGATAAAGAAGAAGGGCATAAAGAAAAACTTCTGCTTGAAAAGGACAAAAGTTATAAATAAGAATTAGAAAATGAAAAAGACCTGAATAGAAAAAAATGCTTTACAGCAAATAACAACCTTCTACAAGAAAGGAATAACTTGTTAAAGGCACTTATAGAAGAGATAATTCCATATACAGACCATTTGTAATGAAGCTAAGAAATGTATAATTGTTGTTGCTTTATTTTAAGAGTAGGCAGTTTAAATTTGTATTTATATTTGTTTTCTTCAAAGAATTATATTATTTTTGTTTTTATACGCTTTCTGTAGCTAAATACTTTCACCTACCAAATACTTTCACCAAACTCTGTTCCTCATCTATATTAATGACCTGCTGACCAAAACCAATAATAATGTTTACAGTTTTGCAGATGACAGTACCCTTGTCTCCCAATTTTTATCATCGCAGACAGGAGCATATTACAACAATTAATCAAGATCTGGAGAAAGTTCGAACTGGGGTGACAAAAAATTGGTCCAGTTTAATGCAGCATAAACCCAAGGGGCCACGTTTACCAAGAAAGCCAATAGAGCGAGCCCTAACATCATTATGGTCGGATCGACCATTTCATCATTCTCGTCAATCGGACTACTGGGTGCCTCCGTCGACAGCAATATGTCATGGCATGACCACAATGCTAACATCGCAAAATCAGCCTCGCAGACGCCCGGTGCGCTTTTGCGCAACAAAAAACTACCGCAGTAGCTGCTCTTGCTCTACAAAGCGCAAATAAGACCGTGTTTAGAATATTGCTCACACATCTGGGGTGTCGCACCAAAGCACACCCTAAAGCTGCTGGGTTCCATCCAGAAGAGGAATGTGCGTCTAGTCTTGAACACATGTGGCCGAGATATCTCGGTTTTACGGATATTTTCGCGGCAGATGTCGCCAGGATTTGGCCTGCCTCATCCCCCCCCCAGCAAAGCCTGTCAAACAGTCACGACAGACGGCAAGAGTGCACCCGTTCGGTGTATATCTGGAAACACATAGAACATCGTATTACAAGGATTCGTTTGTCTGGCACACTGCATCGCTATGGAACTCACTTCCACATCTGTGTACATCAAATTACAACTTGCAGCTATTTAAGAACCGTGTCAATCAGCATTTTCGCACACACACCGCTCGTCAAGTGCCATAGGATCTCCGTTTAGTGTGTGTCACAGCCATAAAAAAATAAATATATCAAACATTTTTGCTATTGCTAATTTTATGCACAAATAAAAAAGGCAAAAAATAAAACAAGAATAAACTACAAAAATTCACTTATATTTAAATTCATATTAGGAAAATAAATTAATTTAACGGTAAATTGTTTACAATTTCATTTCTAATCTCAACTCTATCTCAGTCATCCCTGTAATCATCAGCTGGTAAATTACAATTATGTTCTTGCAGAATCTGTCCAGCAGTTGTAAGTAGTCCAATTTCAGTCAATAGGAAATCAATCATCATCCAAAGCTAAGTTATGAAGAACACAACACGCCCCTTATAAAATTGGCAATGCCATGGTCGTCTCGAACTTTTAAATGATACAACTGACGAAACTTTTGTTTCAGAATCCCGAACATATGATGTATTATGTATCCTGTCTTTGCCAACTAAAGATTATAATTTTGCTGTCGTCTCGTCAAATTACTCAAATCTTTAAATGGTGTAAGTAAACGCCTGATGCAGGCATAACTACCATCACTCAAAAGATAATATTGCTGGAATTTCTCTTGAAGGTTTAGTGATAGAGGACACGCCCGAAAAACTATTATGAACAGACCCTGGAAATCCGACTATTACATCTCGTATTTTCCTTATGTGGTCACGGACAACCTGAAACTAATAGAAAAATAATGATAATTAAATTATTACAACGAAAATACAATTTACAATAAAATGTTTATATGTTATATAGTTTTACAAATAATAGGTATATGCAAATATAGTAACATGCATGTATCTAAGCGACAACCACTAAAATTGAAAAATTAAGGCTTACTTAGGTAGGGACCCAATTACATATCTATCACATTAAAAATGATATGTAAACTTACAACCAGTTCAATTTATTGCTTGGCAAGGGTATTAGTAATAAAGAACTTACTTGTGTAGAAAAAGATCTTCAGCAGGCTTATCAATTCTTTCATGACTTCCATCACTGACCCATATGACACCAGAAAAACCATTAGCTGGAACCGGCCACTTCTATGCAGTTGCTCTTCAGGGGTAGCTCATGTTGTCACAGCGGGAAATAACTTACTTAAAAAATATATCAGCCTCACCACAACTTTTCTTAGGATATTGAGTGCAATTTCAAATCAATCAGATACATCTATATAAGAAACAGTCTCGTGACCAGCAAGCCATAAAAATATAAGAGTATACTGATAGGCTGTTAGCTCTCCAAATTCACCACTTTGATGAAAAAATAAATCTGATTACCAGAACCACTGTGCAATTTCATTTGCTACCATTCGACTAATATGGAAATATTCCAGGAAGTCTGAGTCATTATATTAGGGTACAGTAAATTCCAAATTATCACTATTTTTTGGTTTTGGTCTATAATACTCTGCGTATAATTCTTCATCACTTCAAGTGATTAGATAATTTTCTTCAAACATCTAAAAATAATGAAATTTTATTAGTCATGCAAGAAGAAAAGCCAGCATAGTGGAGCTGTTAGTTCAGCAGCACATTTCTTAAGCAGTATTGCAGGAACTTCATCCGATCCTGTGGCCTTGTTAGGTCTTTGAATATTGTGTTCGATCCGTTAGGACAGTTGAGAAGCTTGCTCCTGATCTGATCGTTATATCCCTTCTTGCTCTCGTCAATAGCTTACACTGGTTTCTAGTCGTGATAAATATATTTCGATTTTCTGCTGTCGGATCTCGGCGCCATTTGCGGTAGGCGACATTTTTAGCATTGACCGCTCTTGAGCAGTTTTTCTCAAACCATGGTTTACTGTTTGACATACGTCTCATAGAAGAGGGAATTAAAGCTTCCATACCAGCTAGGATAACATGAGTTATCTCATCAGCAGATTCAGAGGTGTTTTGATTCCTAAAAAACATATTGCCTTATGAGCCCAACGGACGTTGAACGGTTGCGGTGTAGAGGTCAGGATTAGCTGTTAAGAATAGATCCAGCAGGCTAGCAAAGTCAATTTGACACTCACGTATCCTGGTAGGTTCGTCAACCAGCTGCTGCTATTAGTCCCTGACTAATAGCGAAACTCTCGACTTCTCGTCCTTCATCGTCGTTTTTCTTGGAGCGTTTCAACCAGTCGATGTTATGTACGTTGCAGTATTCTACTATGACAATATCGGCCATTTGATAGTTGATCTGCAGAGAATGAATTTCATTGCCAAGATTTGAGAAAAGTCGCTTATATTGGTATTCGCTAGGGGGAACAAATCAATTTGGTTGATCCATCTGTGCTTAATTTGAACCATATGGCATTTAAGTCCCTAAGTTCGTATGTTTCTGCTCGTTGGGAACATAAATCGTCTCGTATAAAAACAGCTAATCCACTTACGTAAAAATCGGGGTAAAAGTCATATCCGGGTATATTCAAATGGACATGGGTAGGGCTTGATTTCACTTTTCTTTCTGATCGAGCTAATATATGAGACTTGCTTCATGTTAGGTGATGGTGGACCGAGTTATTATTGTATTGATGCCTCTTATGTTGCAGAAGTCCAATCGCAGTCTATAGCGTACAAGGAAAGCAAATTTTTCTTGAAATTTATGTTTTTGTCGGAAATACGTTTTTATATATTTAACCTAAATAAAAATTATTATTGTTTTTCAATTTCAAGTACCTAATTTGATTTACCACTTACCTATATATGAACATATCCGTGTCATTAAGGAAGTAAAAACTAAGGCGTCAGACCTCTTTGATATAAAACTTCAATTAAAAAATGCTGAAGTAAACCACACTCCGCTAAAGATCAGAAATTACAAAAAAAAACTGGACCATAATTAACTCAAATAACGGCAGTGTGAGTTAATTAGAAATAAACTATGAAATAAACGATTATCTTTTGACATTAACACTTTCCTTTTTTAAGCAAACGCACAGGCCACAAATGTAACAGTTCTAGTCAGTCCACAAATTATTCTGACTGAAATTAGTACCCAACCGACAATTTTTGTTCTACAAACATGTGATTTTTCATCAGTGGCCGGGAATTTTTCTGTGAACGCATAAAATCAAAAATCGCATGGGTCGCTTACTAACTATGCTGCGTACCAACTTAATGAGCATTTTTATATATTCAAAAAATGTTGTGTTAAGTTTGCTCTAATCTGTATAACTATTTGCTTCGTTTTACTTTTTTTGGCTCAAATAAAAATGTTATCAGCTAGGTTTAGATTCATCAATGTTAATCGAAAATATTACATACAAATAAGAAGTAATGACATCATATTTTGGCCTCCATAATGCGTCGAATTTCCAGACATATTATTCAGCATTCCGGTCGGATAATTGCTTTTCTAAATTAGTCAATTTCACCCCAATCTATGCGTTCGAATGCGCCTATTTGAATTTAGAATTCGAAACGCCGCATATAATTTAAATAAAGCCGAACCGCAAACGAATTGCTGCAACTTTTCTTCCCTGCCACAAAACTACCCAAATAAATTCCGGGGCCTTCAATGGGAGTGATTAAATGCAGATATTCGTTGAAATAAAATAAACCCGATTTACACGCGTAGTTTGACAAGAAATCAGCGATAGGGGTGGTTAATTAAAATGATTATTATTATTGCCCTCCTCTATATCAGTTGATAATTAAAACATAAAAAGTAAACACGAAAGCTTCATCGATATATCTAAATTGTTGTAATATAGGAACAACGAAAAATTTATAGTTTTAGGTGTATCAAATACCTACGACAACTCTTCTCACGAGAATTGCCAAAGTCCCACCAAAAACAGCCTAATGGAGGGCGACTAAGTTTGATAACGCTCAATTTCACGTCATCTGCCCAATTTTGCATTTTAATATCAAGTCGCAAAATGAACAAACGTTCCCGGCCGTATGCCTTCTATTTCGACTAGCTGTTCTACCAACGCTTAATTCCGAAGATCAATAGAATTTAAGTCTGCCTGCAATCAATTTAACGCACCCCCATTGACAGAACAACACAAAAATTTAGTTTCTCTGTTGAAAAAAAAACGGATTTTGCATATTGAGCTAGTCATCAGGCAAACGCCGCCGTCCGTTGAATATTCGTAATCAGTCTGGCATACATCCACTTTCGCAGTCAATCGCTTCGGCAAATGCACACAGATTTTCTACAATAGTTTCGAAGTCGTTAATGTCCGACATTCGAAATGAAATTGGAATTATATGGGAATGATAAATAGAAATGCTGTTAGGCCCTTAAAATACTATTAAACTGCTGCAATTTTAAATATTAAAAAAAAAAAAACGAATTGCGTCGTATACAATATGTAACGATCCTAACTTTCAATATTAATTGTAACGGAAGTAAAATATAATAACACTTGTAGGCCTCGTAAGGTAGGCGAAAAGAATGTGAGTTGATTGTTAGATTTTATGAATTAGGGAAAAAGACCACTATCCAATTCCTTTCATCTAGTCAGTTTTAGATAAACAATGGCGGTTAAAATATTTTACCAGTTGAAATTTAAAGCAAGAATATCGGCAACAAGTACCCGTTTAATAACACAGCAAATCAGCCACATTTTCAACATTAAAAATAAAAAAGACAAGAATTTACATGAAAGATCCCAAAATGCATATATATAGTAAGAAGAAAACAGAAAGACGAAGAAATACGAAATGTGCAATTACCTACTCAGGGAATCAATAAGTCTAAAAGAGGAGCCAGAAAAAATCAAAAAGAAGCAGAAAATATTCGGAGACCTAGCGGATGAGGAAGACGGTAAAATAATAAACAAGAGCAGATATATTAAAAGCCCATTAGTAAATTAACAGATCAGGAGGAAGAAAAAATTACCACATTAAAAGCAAAGATAAATAGACCAATCTCCGTCTACCCAGTGGGAAGTGCTATTCGGAATAGCCAGGAACAAAAATAGTTATGTGTTTCTATATGCGAAGGGAGGACGTGTAATTTTTGGGAATAAATGGTCCTTTTTGATTTGTAAACTTTATGCTTATTACTACAACTGCGCTCCTTTTTATGGTCCTGAAATGGAACGGTTAGAGCCGAAGTTGTGACATCGAGCACACTGATAAAAACGAACGCTCATTGAAAATCGCTAGCATTATATGTGGTATCTAAAATCATGTTATGACTGTGAAGTTATGTCGCTAATATGGGAATGTTGCATTTGCCTGAAATTAAACCGTTTCTTAGTTTGTAATTTTTAATAAAACAAAATCTTCAAAATTATAGGTTTGAAAATAAGCTTGCTCACATTACTCGATCGTTAAGCTCTAAGCGAATGGAGCTAACTCCCAGTGCTCAATATATCATTAATTGAACACCGAACCTTTTAATAAAGGAATTAAACCGAGTGACTGGAGTGAGAATGGATCACATAAACGAATTATTAAAAAAGATCAGGAAGTAAATTAGGAAACTACCCCGGCAATACGCTTTAATCTAATAATATTTTTGAACTGCCTTCTTTATTGAATCTTTAACAGAAATAGCACAGTTTTTAGTCTCGGAAAAATACATAAATTTTTTACTTTTATAGAGTTTTTGTTAAATATAGTTTTCTTCTCATATATTGTAATAACTATTGCAACAAGACAGCCAACTAAACAAGTAAATTTTGAACTACGCATACTATTATGTAAAGAAAATTGGAACTGTTTCATAATATTTATTACATAATCGTTTCAGGTTTAACATACGGCCTATGTAATGCATACACTTAGTAACTCTGCTGGATCACTAGGTAGACTTAACGCATCGTTATTTTGTTTTGACAGATACCTGATAAATTTGGGTAAATTTGAAAAAACTTGCGTATTTCAACGACGTGGTTAATAATTGTTTTAAGAAGCAATTATTGGCATATCTTATTTTAAAAGTAATGGTGTACTCTTTCGGCAACTACCGTAGTAAAATTCAAATGTTTGCCTTTTTTTGCTCCACCTCTATTTACAAAAATTCATAAAATAGAGTCGCTTGCTCTGGCTCCAGGGTGTAAACAGCACAAGTGGTAGTTTAGTGCCCCAACAAAGCTGAAAAACCTGAAGGAGACTGGAAAAACTGTCGTCGTTTCGACGAACAAATCTGCCTCCCTTGTCAAGAACGAACCAAACATAAAAAGTAAATGGTTAGTAAAATGTAAATAACAGTAAAAAGCTTGTGCAAATTGTCAAGTTTTGAATTGACTTTGACAAAATGACAATAATAATATCATATCATTTGATTACTGGTTACTTGTCTCTTGGGGTTAGTGTGGGTGCCACGCCCAATTGTTGCCCAAAAGTCATTAAAATCGTTAACAAAAAACACGCCTTCCACGAGCGGACGAGGCGGATTTTACCAAGCATTATTGACACATTTCCCAAGTGAATTAAACGTAAAAAGTAGGGCTGGGCAACTGACAACTCGCAACAATTGTAATCTGGAATTGGACCTCGCTCTTAATGATATAATATAACAATCGAATCTGCAATCGTGGTAACTCTTCTTTTTTTCGTCGGTTAGGTTTAATTCAAATTAAAAATTGTATTATTTGTATGCAAATATTGCGGAAACTTTTGGTAGCCTATGGGGGGGGGGGGGCTATATTTTCCCCTCACAGATGCGCCTCTGGGGCAAAGTAAACATAGATTGAAACTTAAATATTTTTATTGTCAAAAATACATATATAGGGTGTTAGTTTGCTTGACTTTAATTAAACTTAACTGTAGCGTAACTTTGACATAATTTTTTTGATTGGAAATGTATCTCCCTTAAAAAAAATATCTATATTTTCCTAATCGGTGAAAAGTAATAGTAGATGACTTCTCTTTTGTGTCTTTATTATTATTCTCAAATTCTCTGTGAATACTAAGCATACAGAGACCAGAGAGTCTTTCCTCAGACATAGTTAATCTCAACCAGGTTTTTACAAGTCGGAGGGTACTGAAAGATCTTTCAATTGTTGTTGTGGTATTGTAAGAAAATAGTCAATGTAATTTTCAGGTACCTATGCATGTTTCACTGAATAATTTGAAATGGTACTTTTATACTAAACTTTATTTTCATATTCCATTCCCCCCCTCCTGGCTGCGCCCATGACTGCACATCAGTTTTATGCGTTTTTCAGCAAATGACAAATTTGTTAACAACTTTACCCACTCGCGTGCGATAAAGTTTACTTTTCCTCACATATTTGCGTGCGATAAGTAGTACTTTACCGCATACTATGCGGAATATACTATACGCAGAATACAATGTTCAAAAAGCAAAACTAATGCAAAAGATACTAGTTTTTATGGACAGAATGACAGAACAATCTTTTACTTTTAAACACCAATTTGATTTACATTGGAAATTTAGATTTTGTTTTTTAGGGTTTTGGAATTCTTTATTCTAAAGTTATAGTATAGCGTGGGCCACAATACCAATAATAGAGCTTATGATAATATTTTAGATGGCTATATCCATCTAAATACCAAGTTTTAATAACTTTTAGACAAAATTGGGAAAAAATGCATTCAGCTAAAGAATAGCAAAATATAAAATATACTAAAAGTACCTATATAAATAGTAGGTACATAAAATAAACTTTTCTTATGAATCATAGAGTAAAAAGCACAAACATACAATGATCATTACGAACAACAAAGAACAATTAAAAAACAACAACAATATTATACAGCGTAGTACAAGGACGACTTTTGAACTGTGTACTATATTTGGTCAAAAAAATATAGTAGGTACAAACAAAAACTAAAAATGACATAAAATCAGCATTTTTTTAAAATACTTTTTATTTTGTTTTTTTTTTGAAAATATGTCGAAAATGGAAAAAGATAAATAAATTTTATTATGAAATTCGCTATGAATTATAAATTTATTAAGATTAATTCATTATCAAAGCAGAATTGAAATAGCAATTAAATATCTTACGTTTTCCATTTAATCAATTTCTAATTTCTTATAGTTTCAAGATCCCAAATACATTCCTATCCTTTTTGGACACCCTGTGTGTGAAGAACCCAAAATGATGTTTCAATTTATTATTTTCTAAAATCAGAATATACGTATTTTCTTTGGCTGAATAATAGAGATATCAGTAAATGGTATTACTATAGTCCAAATTAGATTTCTGTAATTATGAGTATAATTTTGTTTCAAAAATTTTCTGCACTTTTTACTTAAATACATTCTTATTTATTTACATACAGTGCGGCGTGGCAAATAGTGAATAATACGGTCTAACTATCCCCGCAAGTATCTCACAAACAAAATTATTTTTGATAAGTTTTTTCACCATATTTCTACCCAAATATTTCGATCCCAGAATTAAGGGCAATATGTAAACAAATCAAAATTGCGAAAAAATCGCAAGACCGCAATACTCTTGCATGCTAGGTCTTCGTCTTGCGAAAGCCTTGCAATACTAGGTCTTGGTCTTGCATAGGTCTTGCATTGCTCGGTCTTGGCCTTGCACACCTGGAGCTGGAGTCTTGGTCTTGTTTTCTTCTGCAAGACCAAGACCAAGGACGCAAACCGCAAGACCAAGACCAGTCTCGCCTATCACTATTTTTTAGTGTCCCTCATCAACTTCAGTTTTTAGCAAAGGCAACCAAATGCTATTAAAACTAACACAAGTTGAAGCAACACATTCATCTTTATTTAATAAAATTAAAGCACTTTCTTTAATTTTACACTTTTTGCTAAAATACTAGAGTGTTCCATTGTATTCTGTGATTGTTATCAAATGCATGTTGACAAATATGTGATCTGTGGAATTAAGTAATTTTAATATGTTTGTTGTTCTTTTATACGTTTTGATAAAGGTCTACAGGTTTCAACATATCAAGAGCTTGCCAAAATAATACATAACCATTATTGTGGTACTTATACTGAATGCTGAGAAGCATTAAAAATATTGCCGAATATCCGAAGCTCAACCCATACGTATAAATCGCACTTTTTGGAAAGTATTTTATAATATATCAAATGTCGTAGAAAAAGTATTGTACACAACTCGGATAGTTAACTTAATATAACTTCTACGCTTCGCTCACTACTTTGTACTAACCTTCTTACTATCCCTTGTTATGTAGCATATAAATATCTTTCGCGAATACGCTCTCAATGCAGCCAAAAAATATTCGATAGTAATAAACATTGCTACGATTTTATAAAATTAACTATATTTTACTCAAAAAAAAAAAACAGTATTTCAACAAATTTATTCTATCTACGAACAACGATCCTCCTATTATTAACCTATAATGCACATGTGCAGACTAAGCGAACAGCATAATAAGCGATATTCTGCCCACAGAGAACCAAAGCACCAACGCTGTTAACTCTGTTTGGATGCCGTAGGCATAGACACCGAACATTAATAAGAGACTCTCAGTCGGCAGTGTCGGCACTTTTGGGGTAGCGCTTACAAAGGTGAGACGCCAGACTTCCACGAAAGAGGGGTGAAATTTGACCCGAGGCCTGAGCGGTTAATCAGCATTTCACCAGATTCCGCGACGGGGCAAGGAGGGAAATGCTGGAGGCGGAGTTAATGTTCGGTGGCATAGATATGTTGATTTATATGTCGTAGGATATAAAATGTGTCTGTACTTCGTAATGCGTGGTACGTTTAAAAAATTCAAATTATCTTATTATTTAACGCCCTCAAGGAAATAATGTTAAGCTTGGCGAGCTTACGGAATAGCAAATTAAATCAGTATTGAATTTTTCCCACCGTTTCGTCCTTTATTGGGGCTTTTTCATATTAAGAAAACACATTTGTGAATATTCAAGTCACGAGCACCCAAACTGGAATAAACGTCATTTTCTGGGTGCAATTATTTTTTTTAGCTATGAAATTTAAATAACTGTTTATCAAAGTCACACGTGGCACAATCCGGGAGAAAACATGTCAGTTAAACAAAATAGGTGCATAAAGGAAAACAAGTTCCCACAATATCAACACATCATCATCTACACAGCTGAATATTTATGTTGTTAATAAAAAATAATGTCCAAAAATAGCGGTACTAGTGAAATCCATCTTTGGGCATGCGACCTTAGAAATATTGCAGGAACAAATGTTATGCCTAGCTATCTTTTTCCTCTCTCTAACCACTTTTCTCTTTTCTCGTTACAACACAAATGGAGTGTCAAATTGTTAAAAATTTTAATTTTTTGTATTTTTTGTCGAGCGCAATCCAAGTCGTAGACGTACAGGATATTCCCATATTATTTAGCACTCCCCTACAGCCCTTACGTACAATTTAGCACTTTTGTAATATGTATTTAATAAGCATCATAAAATATTCCTGCAAATTTCCATTCATTGCCACCGCGATACCGAGATTTATTTATTAAACACGCAAGTAATAAATCCTGAAATGTTTAACATCAAATATTTCAGAAATGGTCACAGCAAATACAGGCATATTATATATTTTCGAAATCAGAACAAAAATGTTTTTGGTTTAGTAGATAATTTCATTCCATCATTTTTTTTTTTGATATTTAGAACAGTTTTACGATGCTTATTTGATTTATCTGATAACAAATACTGGCGGTTTCGGGTTTAGGAAGAATCATCTCACTTCGGCATTTAAATTTTAATTTCTAGCTCCGAAAAAGTGGGCGTTAAAATATACGGAAAACCCTGTACACAGTTTTACAGGAACTGATAGACAGATTATTGAAGTTAAAACTTCTTTAGCGCGGTTGGGTCTCATTTGAGACTCGATGAAACGGAAATGGAAAGGTTCGATGAAACGAAAAAGCGACACCAGTAAAAATATAGATCTATAGGATGTGGCCTGCGAGAGAATGAGATATTCATGGATCCTAAGCAATGGAGTAAAAATGATGTGCTTGGTGTTCTAAAGGTCAGGTGTGTTACAATTTTTACCACGCTTTTCAGCTTAAAGCACATACTTGGATGATGCGATTGTAAAAAAAATTGATGGTTTGCATTAAGAATCTTATGGAAAGTCAAGTTTAGTTTAAGTTAACTAAACAGTAATTCATGCCGAATGTATTAGAATTAGCCTTGTCTTTACGGTCCAGTGAATTGCTGTCAACAGGTCTATTAATGCTTGTCATTCGCACGGCCCGAGTGCTGAAGTTTTAACTTCTGTCGTGCGGCTTTAAGCACACACCTTTTTTTACTTAAAAATCTGTTAACTATTGTAAAGTAAATGTAAGGATAAGAAGACTTACATTATTCAGAAGCCAACTGAAAGTAAAAGTTATTTATCCCTCACCCCATTTATCGTCATAACCAACAGTGTAGGTGTTGTGAATTCCTTATCTTTAGGAAAAGAAAATTTAATTATCAAGCTTTCGCGTTACTGGCTGACTGCAAAACACATTTCCAATAATGAAAGTGCTTTTTTGAATTTGTGACAATAGTAAGATATAGTTTAAGGGTACATTACATACCGAAGAGGGAAGTGTTTCATTATGGTCGAGAGTTTAGTTAACGGTATGTAATCTCGAGACAGTAATGAAAACTTCCCTCCGAGGTTTGTATACTATTATATTTATAATCACAACGTTAATTGAAAATCAAATAATACATTTTTTCAAATGTAATAAAAATTTCAAAATAGGTTATTTTTTACCACACTACAAAAATGTGCTGTTTGCTTCATGCAAACATGTATGGTTGCTTCATACAAACATGTATGATTGCAGGGTCATAGCAATGGCGCGATCTTTTAAATTTGTGTTAAGAAAAAAACCGTCATGTTGTCGATTAGTGATAATGAAGATTATTCCCACAATGGTACCCCACGAGAACTCAAAGAAACTGCAGAAACAAGTTTATTTCCGGAGAAAAGTAGGGGACGATATGAAAAAGAATTCAAGATATATGAAAATTGGAGTTTAGAACAAAATGCCAAGAATATTATGTCGAAGACTGTCTTCATGGCATATTTTAGTGACACGGCAGAGCAAAAAAACTCTACTTTCTGGGCTATGTACAGCAGCATGATAAGGGGCATGCTAGATTTAAGAGAAGGGATTCATATGTCACATTATGACAGGCTTTAGACCAAAGTTCGCTCTTATCAAGATTGCGCTTATAGTAGTACGCCGCACTGACGAATTATTAAAAATGAAAACTACCCACATTGATATTTTAGAAAAGAAAATTTCCATTGAAATTACGGATTCAGAAGAGCAGAACATTCATGCTAACTGATATAAACTGGATAAAACTTGTAAAAAAATTTATCCAGGCACGAAAAGATATTCAAAATGAGACTTTTTGTTCAATATCGTTCGGGAGAAAATCCAAACCATCCTTTTGGGTGCAATTCTATGTCCATATTTCCTTACAAAATTGCTTGCTTTTTGAAAATTCCTAAGGGGGAAACGTATACAGGTCATGCTTTCAGAAGAACGGCAGCTACGTTGCTGGTTAATAGCGGAGCAGTAATTTACAGCTGAAGCGCTTAGGGGGATGGAGGTCAAGTATAGTTGCTGAAAGTTATATGAATGCATCTGTAGCTAACCAAACTAAAACCGCAAATATGATAACTTCAACAACTTTGTCATCGTCCTCCTGTAGCAATTCAAGCTTTCTACCACCTGTTGTTAACATTACCGGACCTGACAGTGGACAAGAAATAACATTCTCTAGCAGTGAAACTTCAAATCATCAGTTCGGCGTTTTAAAAATTTCGCTTAAAGCCAGCAGTGTTTGAGTTACGTGAGCCATTTTTTGAACATGGCATACAGCAGCCGTCCTAGTCACAAGTAAATACTTTCCAAATACCAAAAACTTAAACAATAACGACCTGCCAACAAGCGCATTTAGGAAGCCTCCGCGTTACAGAACCAGAGCTAAATAATACCGCCTGATTGGCTAACTCCAACCCCGCCCGGCAACGTTGTTTACGTTTTTTCACTTCACACACACTTGTATAAGACTTTTCGAAATAGGCTGGAATGTGAACGCCTGGCCAGGATGGTAAGACTGGCGTGTTTAGAAAGCAAAACTTTTTATTTAATTATTTTTTGGATTAGTTAGATTTTTTGGCATGCCTTGGTTTAGTTTTTGTTGGTTGCACCCCGCAGCGAGCGGAGGGCATTGCATGAATACTAATAATGCGTGATGTGAAAAAACTTAAACAACATTGTCGGGTGGGGTTAGTGTAACACATGTGCTTATCTACGCGGAGGCTTCCTAAATACGTCAACCGTTAACGATCGAATCGGTTCGTGACGAAATCAGATGTTTTCTAAGCATACGCATTTTAATTTTCACGACATTTGCAGAT
The DNA here is from genome assembly GCA_016904865.1 of Pissodes strobi. NCBI lineage: Eukaryota > Metazoa > Arthropoda > Insecta > Coleoptera > Curculionidae > Pissodes > Pissodes strobi. Next base: position 30,716 of record MU187359.1, on the reverse strand, counting down.
GTTTAAATTAGTCAACTATTCGACTTTAAAAGCAGTTTCGCACTTTTAGTGTAGCAATTACATATTAATATATTTGACAACCCGACACTTCGGTCCGTAATTAGTCGCCGACCGTTATCATATTGACATAAGTCGATAATTTAATCCAGTCTCAAACGTCCTATCGTCAAAAAAAGTCCGAAATTCAGTTTTTCTTTTAACTCATTATTGTCTACCTTCAAGCTTACGTCAATAATAATAATTTTATACCTTCTCAATCAAAATAAATATTATATTAAACAATTATTTTATTGTAACCTACTTTCTTTCATCCATCAATATAATTTATGATTTTTTAAAATATTTAAATATAACAGCATAGCGCCTTTTTATAATCTGTCAACCCCAAAAAAATAATCATAAAGCTGTTTTAACAAACAAACCAAAATCACAAAACTATATCTTATTGTAATGTTCTTCCCAACCGTTCCTTGTCAAAAGATTATAAATGGCAAACGCTTAACATTGTTGCCATTCCGGGCCGGAATATACCTTTCTCTCTCACACATCTACCAATAGTCATTTGCATATATATGGCATAATTAATGAGAGAAACCCAAACTGCAATAAATCAATACAAAAATTCACTCTTTGGGCAAAAATATTGACTATAACGGATCCAACTCGCAGTATCAAAACAAAATATAAATATTCTGGTCCGGTTGAACAAGCACCACAAAAACTGACAATTAAAAACATTCAATTTTTATTAATCACAGCTAACTAAACGGTAGAATACGCCAGTGAAACTAAAACTCAAATATAAGTTAAAAGTTTCAAAAGGCCGATAAATCCGAATTTAAAAGTGTGGATAAGTTTTGGGGTTCCAAAGCTAAGTGTTTTTGCACGGTCGCTAAATCCTTGTTCGAAAAAGAGGTGTTTTAAAGGTCTAAAGGGGTTAATTTGCCTAATGAGGGTTTCCTCAAAAAATTGTCCTTTAAGCCCTCGTGGAAGTTTATATTGTGGAAATATCACTAACCCAAGTAAATAATTGTGTTCATTTTAAGCGAGACATCCTGTACACGAACAGGATTTATGACGAGGCGTTTTTATGCCGATCTCTATGGAATTGAAAATGACAGGCTTTATAGAGCATTTTAGATACACAACGGAAATACCATCCATTAACGGAATTGCGCCCGATCGAGTGGGATTATCAACGCGCACAAAATAGACTGACAAAAAGAAGGAAAACTGCACATAATACCCGAAATCGGGTATCACGTAACGAGCAACAATCGGGAGTGTTGGTCATTTTGGCATGCACGTAGAGGATATAACCCAGCATACGGTATAGTGCCTATTGCAAATTAAATGGCACTCGTCTTAAAGTACTACCTGCCGCGTGAAAATAAAGTTACTACAAGATTTCATACAACACTTTTTTTACGCCAGTTAAGGAATTTTGAAAATCGTTCACTCCATTTTATACGAAAACGTATGCCAGAGTGAAAGCCGCCCTAAAACGAGATAATCGAAATAACTGCTGAAAACATTTAGAGAATTTGAACGCTTTACAATGTTTGCATTTAAAAGTCTCATGAACTGTTTTATAATTCCAGTAATTACGTCTATGACATTGAGTAGAAGAAGGACAAAGAGAAGGAGAAAGAGAAGGAGAAGGAGATGTATGCAATTTGGATTTCACCGACGCGCGACGTACTCCCTTTTTCAGAATTTTGCATTGCTTGAAATCTATTAGTTTCCGCTTCACAGGATTTGTTTCAATATCAAAATAATAATATACATCTGCGATTTGGATTGTAAAAAAAAGAACAATAGAAAGAAGCAGAAGGGAAATAATAAGCAGTAGAAGAATGGAAAGCGGAATGCGAAAAATAACAGATGAAAGAGAAAGCCCAAATTTGGATTTAACTAAACTACCCACATGTTCAGACATGATTTTATTGCCTTATATCCAATATTACACCGCGTCGTCAAATTCTCTGTGACCTGGCCGTCCAAGGAGAATATGAAGCCAAAAGGAAGGTCGATTGCGAAAGAGAAGGAAACGAAAAAGGAGATAATGACGAAGAAATTGTAAAGGAAAAAGAGGCAAAAAGAAGGTCAAAGCCCAAATTTGGATTTCCCTAAATCCCCTTTCAGAAACAATATTTTCTTGTAGAAGCTCTGGCATTATTTTAACCAGTTAAATTTTTTTGCACAAATATATATTTTTCATTTTGGCCAATCCTTCTGTCATTGCAAAGCAGTGGGCGAAAAAATATCCAGTTCTGTAGGTGTCTTTCAATGCAAGACTATTAACTGAACTTTTCCCGTTTCTTATCAAAAACGCGAAAACTAGAAACAAACTAGAGAAGCTAAAGAGAAGCTTTAGGTGTTTAAAAACATATTCACATTTACCAGCTCGACCAAATAACAACGGAGGAATTACTTAGAATGACTAACCAGAGGAAATTTGACCGCAGCGAACTTAGAATAATGTGAAAAACATGACCAACAATAGAGCCAGATTGCATGCTGTAGTAGCTGAAGGGAGTCCTTGCAGAATACCCCAGATCTCCACTCAACCACCAGTGCACTCTAGTCTTCCTGACCTCCTGATGAAAGTCAGGATCTCTCTCCATGGTAAGCAAGCACATAGTCTCCTCACCGTGCAACATTATCGACCCGTTCTTGCAAATGCAGCGCCTCTATCCAGGTGATGAAGGGGAGTCTAATCCTCCTCACCGCACCCGCATGAGGTAGGGCGCTCCCTAATGCTTATGAGGTTCATGTGTCTTCTTAAACGGCAGTGCCCTGTAATCAACCCTATCAGGGTGCAGGGACCGCGTATCTTTCGCCAAGAGCTATTCCGTCGGGTTGAACGATAAAGCTCTTGACCTGTCTGCCCCCTTGAAACTTTCTCCACTCTCTCGAGCGCGTCTGATCAGTAAGCCGACGACATACCTTGAATTCCAATTTTCCAAGTGGAAGCTTCAAAATTACTCGTTTATCTCAGATATAGTGTAACATCCTGGGATTATTTTTTTGGGACATTCCTGTACTCTACGCTTTTTTTTTATTTCATATACTATAGTTTACATATAAATTTTTTTAATTCTGTTGATCTGTTATAATTATTGCTCTCGATTTCGATATATTTTACATTTTATTCGACTAAAATAGAAAGAGATGGACTTTCCGAGGGGGTTAGAGTAATACATTTTACGTTACCTCCTGGCCCTTATACATCGTCTATGAAGTTAATATCTAAAGGTTCCAAGATTCATATATTTTAACCAGAATTTAATTATTGTCAACTCATATTTAAATATAAAATTTAACATTCGTGTACACCCATTGAAACCGTCTTGATCATGTACCAACAAACATAGAACTTTGCGTTTTTCTTGTAAAAGTGCATTTTTTTTTCGCATCGGTGACGTGTGACATTAAAAAACGGGCCTTATTGACGTAGCTAACACCTGGCGAAAATGAGATAACATTCGAATATTTTTCGATGGAGATAAATGTTCCTACAACTATTTCGCACAGGTCAATCAAGATTAACTAAATCGACAGCTGCGACTTGGGCTCAATTAGTTGGGCACGACCGCTCAGAAGGGACAAAATATCCCGATATCCCAATTCGACATCAATGTGTGCTGAAATAGCTTTATTCGGAGGCGTATATCTTCTTTAACCGAAAACATAAAAGCGGAGATCAGCAGATATTAACGTCGTAAATCAAAGTCGATCCGCAGTGTATTAAGGCAATCTTTTTGCCCGATATTTGATACATGTGCCGTAAACACCGATGCGGATGCTAATAACGCATCGGCTACAAAAGGCCTATCATGTCTAAAGGAACGTTTTTATGAAGTATTTATTTCTAGTCGTGTATATACAATGTACGTATATAATATTTATCAAATTTCTTGGTCAACATTATCAAGGCAGATTGATTATGATTACAAAAATGTATTATATTATTAGTATAAGGCTAACGATAAAACTGTAGTACGAACCACGCATTCAAGAATAAAGGAGACAACCAACAAAGGACTTTGTCTTTGTGATTATAAAATTAAATTGATATGATAGGTAAAAATCTGCTGCAAATATTTTTAAATTCGCTTCCACACAGGAAGAGGCCCCAGCATTTGACATCCACAAACTAGACTGATTGATTGAAGACGGAATGGGTTCGCTTCAAAGTCGCTTAGAGGTAAATACCACAAATAGATGGAGATAAAAGCCACAAATAGATGATCATTTAAGTCGAAACTGTAGCTGAAGGACGCATATGCAAAGCTGCTTGTAACTAACATCACTGACTGACTCATGGAGGAAATTTGCATAAGAACAAACAAAGGATTCAGACAGTCAGTACAGAAAATCAATGGTCGCTTGGAGATTAAGTTGAGGGCAGCTTTAACCGACATACAAAGAACCGCGGAGGATATAAGCGCATGTAATAGTTTCAGAACCTATAAACCGTTATAAAATGTAGGTATCGGGAGAACTGGAAACTGACGCTTTAAAGTCGCTTCGATGTTACGTTAAGGAAAAAATGTTGAAATTGAAGATAAACGTCGCAGATGGAACACTGCCGTCAATTAACACGTTTTAATACCTCAGGCTTACCTGGTAGGATCAGAACCGATAAAGCTTCATGGAATATTACATTTGAAGCAGGAAAAACGAAAAACCAAGCACTCTCCAAAGTCGTTTGAAATTCACCTTCTGGCTCCTGTGAGTGGTCCCAAACCTTGTCAATATTGAAACTTAGCTGTGATATTTGATGTGCTTGCAGTAGTTTAGTATTATGTATATATAATTGTAGTGTAATTGTTGCTGACTTTGGTGCCAAACTTGATCAAAAGCAATTTTAAAATGTCTCACTTAACATCTGTCAAGTAACATTTAACCAGATATTTCAATAGCACACATTTTTGTTATATCTCCTCCTCGAAGCGCCTGGAAATACGTATCTAAAGATTTATCTGCATTAATAATGCCCCCCCACCCAACCTCTAACGAATGATCTCGGGAGATAAAAATAATGTTAGTCATTAAACAAAACCTATTTAGTAAAGCTCGGTAAGTGAATATCTCGCATCTCTGCATCCGAAGCTTAAACTGTCTTGTCAAATGGCGCCCGCGCCGCGGCTGGGAAATTGTGTTGTCTGGATGCCAAAATTTAACGACGCCCGGGTTTTTATAGGTAAATTATTCTGTAAGCTCTCCAAATTTTCATTCTCTTTAAAACTGACGGCTTCGAAAGTCCCCCAAGGCAGAAATGGAAAATAGTTGGAACTCCTAAATTTAAAATGGCACTTGAGGCTATTATGTTATGGTATGGTGCAATGTCGGGAATTAGTTTATATACAAAATTACAACGTTCTCTTGTAAATATATATTTTAGGAAATAGTAGCGGTGCATCAATTTACATGCACTTTATATATTAGGTAAAATATTTTCCTCGAAAAATAAGATTATTACAGCTACATCAGATCTCCCAAGTGAAAAAAGCGTGTGGCACACACTTTAAACCAAATTCCACTATGCACAAGGTGCTATGGCAAGGTTAATTGATGAGAACAATATAAACGGGAGAAAAATACTGATTGAAATTCAGACCCCTATACGTCAAAACCTGAAGACAAAAACTGGATTGGAACTGAGCCAAAACAAAAATCAAAAAATATGCCAACAAAATAACCCTGAGCATGATATTGAAAAACTTAAAAAAAAAATCGGGCGCCGTCATCATCACTGCAGAGGAAAAATGTAGAGCCGACAACAGAACTAAAACTCCAAAATGGATGACTAATGAATTTTAGATTTGATGGCAGAGAAACGAAGATATAAAGGCATGGAACAAATCAAGTACGAGGAAATACATAGCATAATATTGGGGAAGATAGAGGCGGGCAAAAGACCTGTGGTTCTAAAAGAAATTCGAGGAGAAAGAGACATACAGCAGAATTATGAGACGTTTAATCCTCACGCCAGATATATTACGGAAACCGCCGTCATTAGCAATACCCAAAATACAAATAAAATTCAGGAAGGCCACAAGATATTATTGTGGAAACAAATAAAAAGAATGTATAGATAAACGGCGAAATTTTTTGAAAAACATAATAACAAAAAAATGAAGACTTCACACAGAAAAAAGACCTAATATCACATGAAGTACGCACGGCAATTAAAATATTTAAAAACGTAGGATTGCTTAAGTTACTTAAAGATGGCTAGGTTATTACGGATCGTTTACTGAGTAAAATATACGTAACTTCCTTTTATTTTAAGATGCATGATCACCTACCATGTTGAGAATATATATATATATACTTACGGTTTTAAACTATTATGATCAGGTATCACTCCAAGTGAACCAATAATATTTCGCTTATTTATACCAGGAAACTCTTTGAAGTATTTAGTGAGGTAAATCGTATGTAATATGTAGTACTCGCTTAGGTACATCATTTTCCGTTTAGTAGTTACCAGGCATCATTTTAAGTAGCACCAACGTGGGTACCACGATACTTATGCTTCAATTTAATTTAACCGAAGTTAACGTCAAACTTTGGACTTTTTTTGTAGCGAAACAAACCATTTTACGGAAGTAAACCGATTTTCAGTTCACCTATTTATCTTTTTCATTTGTTATCTTAAGTACTAATGTTCCAAAGGGGAACCAGGTAGTAAGTATACTTGATTTTACTTAGTTGAGTTCAATAATTTAATGATTTTGAATTATCGTTATTTCGAATTGATTTTACTTTTGATTTTATTGGTTATATTTTTTGGCAAATTCCTGGCGTTCACAGGCTGATTTTATTATGTATATTTTTCTGTTGGGAAGCCTAAACCAAAACGAGTTCCATATTACAATTGGGGAATTTTCTGGCTATTGCCGATTACAAGTTAGCGGCGCATTTATATGAATAATCCCCCCCTCACCCTCACCCTCTCCTCCCCCCTGAGCTATGATCTAAACTGCACGCTTCGACGACAGCTGCAAATTACAAACATTCTTAATTTCTCTTTAAATATTTTTTTCAACTTTATTCACTCTCAGTTACTTCTAATCTGAGGTGAAAGAAATTAAATAAAATTAGAAGAGTTAAAAAGCCTGGCAGTCTGTCTTTTTATGAACACCATTAGGCTTCGTGTGTACATGATAAATCCTATTTTGCAGTAATTCGATATTAATTACTCTAGGATCTAGATCAATAGAAGTAGTTGAAACGTTAGCCTTTTATTTAGATAAGCGATTAACCGGCTGTTTGATAACCACTCGTAGAATTATTTAACCAACTGTTTCTGGTTAGACGTTAGTCTTTGTTAAAAAAAAGGCATTGCATAACGTGTTGGCAAGATAATATTTAAAATCTATTAAACCCAAAAGAATTCAAATAATGCACCTACATAAATAATTTGAAAATCATTAGCTTTCTATATAAACAATTCAATGGCAATAAAAGCAGCACTTTTAATAAATAATAGCTTCCTGCTTTTGGGACTATCCGAATATCAATCACTTTGATCTGAACGAATTTTCTAAAGCAATAATATGGAAATTTCTCATATAAATATATAGCATCGACAAAATGAAAAATACTTTATAAGAAAGAGAAGAATTTGCGAGAAGCTTTATTGTATTTTTTAAATATTACAAAATTCAGGAGCGGCGGATCGAAAATCAATTTTTTTTTCGTTTAAATGGTACCCGTCCGAGCTACCACACTTACTTTCGTCGATTTCCACCGATTAAATCGTTTTTTTTATCGCGGAGCCCACCCCCTAGGGGGCCATAATTTTTTTTATGTCCAAATTCGTTTTTCCCGACCCCGAAAACCCTCGAGTCCTCATTTTCGCCTAAATCTGAGCTGTCTCGTGTTCGATCTAGTACCAGCTCACGTCCTAACGGCATAAACAAATTTTTATGTGTTTTTTTGTACGTTTTTTGTATGTATTATTAGTACAATAAATAAAAGTAACAAAAACAGTTAAAATTGTTTAATTTTGACTTGAACAACAAAAAAGTAGATTACATCTATTTATAAATAATCGGTCTCAGAGACCGAGGTTAGTAAAACTGTAATTTTCGGCAAGGTTAGTTTCGAGGGGTTAATATCGCAGAAATGGTCTCATTGATTAAAGGCCCGAATAGTTCTTATGGCACTGCGGAAGTTCAACCCATTTCACATAATTGAGAACCTCCTAATCTTCGTATGGTTCGGCCACCCCAAAATATTAATTCACGTGACACGTAGAGATCATAAATATCTCATATATCCTCTTACAATTATTGTAAAGCATCTTATGGTATAGAAATGTACGCGTTTATAGTGCACATTTCGAAAACTATTCAATGATTTAAGAATAACCAGGGTGTATGTATTCGTGAGCAACTAGTAGGTCGTAAGTAAGTCGATGTATTGCTACTGAGTGAAATTTTTAATGCTTATGAGCAAACAAAAGGGGTTGTTAAGCTGGAAAATTTATGTCCGTAAATTAATTTAATTACTTCCAAAATCTCTTCTATATCCTCATAATTTCAGTTTATTTTGCGATCTAACATGAGAAATGGGTCGAAACTCTTATTTTTCTTGCTGAGCTAATTTCATAAAACTATGTAATATAATTTTAACGGTCGTTATACAGTTCCTTAATAACTAGCTCTGATCTAGAGACATCAGAATAATAATTGAACCTTTATGTCCAAACCGCAGGACATTAACTGCGCTCTGGGGTCTGGCCCAGTAGAGAGTTTTCAAATCTCCAAACGAGTCACTAATGACGTGAAACAGATATTACCAACAACTTGAAGGCACGGCAATGGACAACTGTTTATCGCCGTTCTTAGGTAATCTTTTCTTGAGTAAATTTGAAAATGAAATCAGTCAGGAGTTCGAATATTTTCCAAGGGTATGGTACAGGTATGTGCATTTAAAGATCCTTTACAGGCGTAGCCGACTATATCAAAATCGGCTTCTCCTATTGGTCGATCCATCTCGTATTACAATATGTCTTCGTGGTGCAATCAATTTCTCGCAAGAGCTCTCGTGGTGTAGAGGTTTAGATCATTGGGTCTCACCTGGAAAACACCGGTTCAAACCCCGTTGTTTTTTTTATTTTTTTTTTTAAGATTATGTTTCTAAACAGCTTTTTTTCTTGATTTTGGGTATGTCTTGGGTTAGATTGGGTTAGCCCTTGGTTAGTTTCATTTTCTTGAGCCCCCGTAGCGAGCGAAGGGCCATGCGGATCGACCAATAGGAGAGGCCGATTTTGATATAGTCGGCTACGCCTGTAAAGGATCTTAAAATGCCAGGTATGTAGATGACATTTTCGCGATTTTCAACACAAAAACCGCTAATTTTGAAGATTTTGTAACCAAACTAAACAACCGTTTCCCCACTATTAAATTTACTTATGAAGTAGAGAACAATGGCCAACTTCCATTTTTGGATACTTTAGTGATTAGGAACGATAACACACTAGAATTTGATATTTATAGAAAAAGTACTGCCACTAACCGATATATTCCTAATGACTCCTTCCATTGTGATCAACACAAAATGGCCAACTTTGATTTTTTAGTACACTGTAAAGTTAACTTTCCTCTCAGCAGAGAAAGATTTAATAATGAAAAGGAGACAATTAAGAAGATAGCGAAAGTTAATGGTTTCAATACTAACTTAATAAATAGATTAATTAATTGGCATTTGTTTAGAAAGACCATTCGTGATTCCACTTCTTTCGTCAATCAGGATGAAAATACAAAATATGTCTCGATACCATATAATCCTCAGTATACTAGAGGACTCCAAAAAGTCTTTAATGAAGTAGGTTTAAAATTAGTATACCAAACTCAGGTTAATAATAAGAAATTATTAGGTGGTCCATAGGACAAAATTGAAATATTAGAAAGAAGTGGTGTATGAAATTGGATGCATGGATTGTAACCAAAAATATGTTGGGCAAACTAGAAGATCTATACAAACGAGATTCAAGGAACATGTAGCTCATTTAAAGTATGGAGAACAGAAAAATCAAGTGTTGCCGAGCATGCTTTTGATAAAAATCATAGAATAACAATTAAAAATTTTAAATTAATTCATAATATAACTGATAGGAGATTATTAGACGCATATGAAAGTATGAAGAGTGCAATAATTCTGTTTCGGTATTGTGGATAAAACTCCGTTTTAGTACTCAATAATTGTAAACTGCAATTCCAGTTTACTCAGTGTATTTACTATATTTAACCATACAATTTTGGATTCGCAGATCTTTTTTTATATCTTTATAAAATAAAACCAGGAACTTCCTGTATCCTTTACCATCCATGTAGAATAACCATTCTCCTATCAAAAACAATCATTTTACTATCAATAAAATCTAATTCCACCCCAAGAAAAATCCTAAATACACCATGACTTAGTCTTTAGTGCTGAAAGTCCTTAGAGATTGCTTGAATTCCACAGTGCTTGAAGCTTACAAAATATTTGAAACTGTTTTAGAAACTACGTTATAAATGCTTCGTGCTTGTAGACTTCAAATCAATTTGCACCTTTAAGGCCTTTGTTAAAATTGCTTTATAATTGTCGGCAACACATTTTCAATTTTCCTAAGTCGAAATGGGACATTGGCGAATACGAAAGTATAAGCAATAAATTATTAAAATCGCTGTTTGGCGCGAGATAGCGGCGTATTATAAAAGCCCGTAGTGGTGTGAACTTCCTGCCCGATAACAGTTATTGCCTGTTTTCCATGCCTCTGTGTTACGAGCTATCAGTTAACTTAACGTCATTTAACTAAAAGTTCCAACGCATACCACTATTAAATATGTATGCCTACTGTTCATATATATCACATGTTGTATCAAGACAGGAATCTGCATATTTTCTTTATTCTTTGTCACGCTCTTTATGTTCTTATTATTGTATTTAATTGACGAACTTAAATTCGCTTTTAATCCTGTTAATGGATTCCGTTGTTTCTGGTTAATTATTCACTAATAATACACTTACAATGTAGTCATTTGTGATAAGAAATTGCATAGCACTCAGAAGAATATTATAAAAAAGTCGGAAACAACTTGACGCACTCAAAAAAAAAAACTTGTTCTAGCCGGAAAAAAACAAACTTGTGTAGTCGTAGAAGGGGGAAGATAAACCTCTTTAAAACCCCGAAATCAGCTAGCTGTCTCGAAAGATGGAAGAGACAGAACTTGAATCAGTGAAAAATCCCAGTAATAGACACCAAAACAATAATACGCAAAAAGTAACTCAAAGTTACAGCCTAAGACTACAAGGCCTGCCAGACGATATCACATAAAGTATTTCAAATGTCAAGCAAACTTTCTACAGCAGCACAAACACTCTCACCACAAATGACCAACTTTTGAAGAGACAACCCGTCGGATTTTTGGCAGATCAAGATGATAAAAATCATGTCACGTGCAACTTCACAGGATATCCCTCTTTTCCACTTTGAAACCAGCCAATTTCTACCAACCACACACTTGGAACAACCTCCCTTGACATGACAAATCCTAACTAATTTAAATTGACCACAAAGGGAATAGGTAGTTAATCAGTTTACCCAATATATCACTAAACCATGCCCCTAATTAGTTCATACACCCACTAGCGCGTACTGCAATCCTACCAACTTCATAGAAGTCGCAGTTGATGGGGCGCCTACTCGTACAGGCACTTTCCAAATTCAGTCCAAGTTTTACCGGCAATAGATTCTCCCGGAGCAATGGCATCAAACGAGAATAGAATCACTCATGTTGTATTACGATAGCGATAAGTACATCAAACGATCTGAAAAGCCAATATTTAAAAATCTAAATACGAATACCACCTAGTCAGAGCGACACCTGTCTAGCTGGTCGACACGTGGTATTCATAGACCAAGGTTTATTCACGGCGGCTCATAGCAAAAAAATTAAGAAAAACCTACCAAAGATATTCTAATAAAGCCAAAATAAGCCACAGAAAAATATGACCAGACTGTCCAGAAATTTGGCCAATAAAATCCAGTAACCCCAGGAAATCGGCAAAAATTAGAATTTACTATACGAATTTCATAAAATTAAAGCATCATTAGTGGAAATCTTGAGCGAAGCTAACATTGTCGATGAGCCAGTTATAGAAAAAAAAATGATGTTTAAGCTCCTAAAGCATACTTAATACCAAATATTTACTTTAGATAATGCAAGCACAAGCATGACCCACTTTGCCCTTTCCGGAGGGCACTAATGCAAAAAAGATATTGTTAAAACAAAAGGTCAAAACATTATGACAATACGAATTACTATATTTATCCGAAATTTACTTGGAGACGTTATTAATATGATATACATTGTAGTGTGGTCAATATATAATGATATACTAAATGAACAACAAATTAATTCAAGATTGAAATGGTAAATGCAATTTACCAAAGCAATTTAAATGAGAGAACAATACACAAAATTTATATAGAATCGTGAATAAAAACATTAATAGCTGAGTAGTAGGTAATTTAGCTTTAATTAACAATAAAGTATGTTGCCATTTTCGGACCGTTACACCTTTTGGGAGAGGTGAAGGGTAGGGTAGTGGTCAGGTCGAACTTAAAATTTTCATTTGAATGTAAATATTCGCATTCTACGAATTAAGGAAACGATTAATTAAATCCTAATTTATCCAGGCCAGAAAAGTGTTGACTCCTACGAACTGCACTCATCTAGTTACTTCTATTCAATTATTGTCTTCTCGAACACTTGGAATTTTCCTTAAAAGGATTCCGATAATTGCAAGGACGTTAATTATTGACGTTAAAAGACATTTTTATAATGATGAGTTATTACGAATAGAGTTCAATGGTAAGCCATTTATCCCGCCAGGGTTGACGAATATGGTAAAAGTTTCTTTTAAGAATATGAAAAAAATCGCAATAATTTATTACAGGTTTGGAGTAGTCTCAAAATTTTGCTCATGTCATCAGACCTTGCAAAATAAATAATTTGCATTGTTGAAAAACCGTAGATTTTAGCTTCGCATAGCCTATAACTGCCTTTTTAAACAAGTCGTCATGGCTCCTTTACGTACTATTCCAAAATTCCTTAGATTGTCTAAATTCGAAAAAAAAACATTAAAAAATCACATAAATTTAAAACCTACATAATTCTTTCTCACTAACAATATCAAAAGCTAACAAGTAATCTAATAATTATTCGACTAATAAAGTTATTGGGAAAAATTAAAATGAAATGAACATTTTTGTGCACTTTGAAAACTGGTATCTGCAAACGAAATTAGTCCTTTTCCATTGGCAGGTAAATTTACATTCTGATGAGGTGGAGCAAATGCGAACGATGTACTTGGTGATACATCCGTGGAAGTGGTCACGATTCTCCGAGCGATTCTCTTTTCCCCCATTAGAAATTTGCAAACTTTCTTCTTTTTCTCAATAGATTCTTCTATTTAACCTTCCGCCACTGTGGACGACCTAAATAATTATTGTTGTTTAGAACAAGATCGGAAAATATTAATATTTTTACCTCCAACCTCCTAGGCGTTTGAGCGATGTGAAATCCACATCTGCATCTGCAGCAAGAGTAGCAGAGCTACGTCGGAAACAATGACCTGTATATTCGTTTTGGTTCGGCAACTTTAAAAATGCTGCTACAGTCGAAGGGATCTTTCCGAATGAATGAATGCCGAGGCGATGCACAGTGCATTTTCCTTTACGATAAGAGATGAAGACATAATTATGCGGTACATTTTTTGGCCGAAAACAAGCATATTTTCTATACAACTGAACTGGATTGAGAACGTTCCCTTCGCACAACACCGGAAACGCTCTTTTCATATTAGTCTTTGTATCAGCAAGAGTAACTAAAAGGTAGCTGTTGTCTTTTTCTATGATGTCTTGCACTCGTAGAGAGTGCAATTCTTCTCTTATACATGCTCCACAAAGGCCAATGACAAGAGCAAATAAAATGAAAGAAGAAATCATCTACATATTTTAAAATCATCACCGCAAACTAACCTTAGTAAGTAAATAAGTTTCATCACTAGCCGTGCCCAAAAATTGATCGATCTCTTTTCTAGACAAAACCTTAAACTTTTTAGGCTCGTAACCAACCGAATTCCTCTTCAAAAAAGCAATAACTTTTGGAAATTTGTCAATATGATATTTTCTTTAAGACTTAGCACTGCTTTCAGCATGGACTATTTCGATCAAACTGTCGACAATTTGAACGTTTGTGACTGTAATTTAAGGGAGTACTATTTTAATTTAAAAGCATCAAAATACATCTTGCGTAAATAAGTATTTAGTTTTTTAAATAAGTACTTACTTTTTCGTGGAAATAATTTAGCAATACATCTTCATTTACAACGAGTACACCATTTTCGTATTTCCATTCATTAAAAGCATCATATTCTTTATGGCAAATGACATGAGACTCCACACGAAGTAAATACAAGACGATTTATTTGGTATTATTAGCAATATATTCCGGATTTTGGAACATTTTAAAATTTATGTGACTTTCTGACAAATTTCGAATGACATGACAAAATTATCAAATAAACAAACATGTTGCATTGTATCAATTTCTAAGCTAACTTTTTCGAACATCATGATTTCAAAAATTATGGAAAAAATGCAAATTTAAGCGTTCTGAAGAATTGTAAAAAGCGTATAACAAGATTTTGGGAGCGTATGGCAAAAAACAGTGTTTGTCACACGTACGTACCTAAATGAAGTTTTTTAGGACTCATCTGCTATTCCGGAAACAGCTATGATTCGTCCTGAAAAACTTCATTTTAGGTACTTGTAACAAAAATAACTATTTTTGCACTAACGGAAAAAGTCTTTTTTCTTCAAACGTCAGTAAATCCGTCATTACTCGACTGTGTAGGCGGCCGTGAAGTTTCATTTTTCCTCCGCCGGAGCTTTACTTTTCGCCGGCGCCGGAGTGAAAAGTGTTATCATAGCAACATAGATACAAACAAACAACAAAACAAGCGTCAACAACTCAAGATTTATTAAACTAAAATTTGTATGTATCACTCAATTTGTGCACTGCCTTTCTAAAAATCACTAATTTAGGAACAAATTGGTTATTATTTAATCGAACTTACTCAATAACTGCTTATCAATTCGGAATTAAAACGCAATCGGAGACGCAATTTTAAAAAAATAATTATTGTTGACAGTCTTCACTGACAGCTTTATGTTACATTACAGGAACAACCTGTCCCTATTCACCGACACCGGTCTAAGCCGCCTTGAGAACCCACTTATAGTTATTATTACTATTAAAAAGAGATGTTTTTGCATTAATTTGTCATTTTAAGAAAAAAGCATATTTTATTTGGAGGAAAAGTTACTTTTCATGGCTTGCTCTATATTACCATACTATTGTTAAAGACGAGCGCGCCATAAAAAGTATCACTTTTCCTCCATATAAAATAATATACTATTTTGATCTCTCTTTTGTACATCTTTTCTGCACTGGTATAAAAAGCAATTTAAATACATAGAAAACATTTTCTAATTAGTTATTTATTAACAAATCAACACAATTTAACATTACAATGAATATTACAGCTAGAACAATTTCTTAAATTAACATTAGATGGAAAAGAAAACAGCACTTGATTTTGAATAGATTTATCGTCAATTTGCCGATCTCGAGTAGGTCCAAAAGAGAACGATGGGGCTTCACTCAAATATACATCCATTACCCTGCCTACAAAATTGTCTGGCATTGCAGAAATTGAAGGCCGACCTTCTTGCTGTTCTGTTCTTAGTGAGGACTCGAATTGTTTGTGGGCTAAGAAAGTTGACGTATTTGCGGTAACTCTCTAGTTCCTTGGTTTATCGGTTTTTGTAAGTGGAATTCTTGCCAGTAAAATATCTTCTTCTTCTATGTCATCAATAGTCATTTTATTTAATTCACCCCTTCTACAAGCACCTGCCTTTCCAAAAATTGCGACAACCTTTACCATTAAATATTTGCTGTCCGGGGCTTTATTCAAAAATTTGCGTGTCTTCTTTGGAAAAACATTTGGCTTTTTTGCTCGATATCCCACTGAATTTGGCTTTCGAAATGGCATCAACTTCGAATAGGTCTTAATATTGCAAAGACAGCATCGATTTTAAAATAGAACACTCGGACCATAAAGTTCTTTCGATTTGGATGAAAAATATGCCAAAAGGATAGTTTCGTTATATTTTTTTATTGACTTTGCTTGACACCATGCCTTAAACCTTCTTCGTATATCAGTTTCGACTTCATTGGGATCAGCCTTGATACCGCACCTTCAGCTTCTGCCCTCACATATCTGAAACTTCTTCAGAATCGCTTGTATTTTGCATTTATGCTTGATTTAAGTGCAACAAGATTGCAATACAATTTGAAATAAAATTTGACAAGAGTTATATATATATATATATAATTTGCATCTAGCGGGGTCATTCAAGATTCCATCATTCGAACATAATGTTGCGCAATATCTTACTGCTGCTCCCCGATTGGATTTAAGTACAAATACTACCTGTAAATAATTATTTGTGTGAATCGTTGTTGGGAAAGATGTAAGATTGGATTGTCATACTGCATTTTATTTTTTTTTCTGATTTTGGGCATGCCTTTGGTTAGTTTTGGTTAGTTCCTGTTCGTTGTACCTGTTGCCCCTGTACCGAGCGAAGCGAGCGGAGGGCCATGCGTGAAGTGAAATATTAGTTTAATGAGAGAAAATTTGGGTTAAGAGCCGTATTATAGTGGATATACAGTAGCTTGCATGTGTTTCCGCGAATATATTCCATCCATAACCCACCATTCAAAACATATTACAACAATAATAACGTTGGCGTTGTTACACAAATACGCATGCGCAACATTATGTTGGAATGATGGAATCTGTCTTGCACGGTCCCGCTAGACGCAAGTTATATATTTATTAGAAACCCGGTGGAAATCCGCAAGCATCAAAAGTTGCCATCGATATATTACAGTGTAACAATACCGTAGATAACACAGCAATACCGATAACAATAAAAATATTTGCAGGTAGATGTAACTAATTTTTTGATGTGAAAACATCTCACGCGGCGGTATGAGGGTAATCTCGGCAAATGGGACGGAAATGCGCAAACCAATTCTAACCGCTAGGGCGGTATTAATTTTGCCATTTAAAATAGTTTTAGACGGATTTTAGACGATAAAAAACCATATTTTAAATTAAACGAACCGTCAAAAGTACTATTTTTTAATTATTATATTCGCAGTGTATTTGGATCCATAGCACAGCTTATTTTTAATGGACGGTTGAATTTAAAATGAATTTTCGCTTCAAAATCCACGACAAATTCGTCCGAAGCCACGGCTATCGGCCTATACAATTTTGCCATTTAAAATCGTTTTTAAACGGATTTTAGACGATAAAAAAGCATATTTTTATTTTAAATTAAACGAACTGTCAAAAGTATTATTCAGATGCCCAGACGTTTAAAACAATATTGTCATAGCCCTCTTCTAAAATTTGAAAAAGTTGGTTATTGACTTTCCCAAATCAAAGGATGTCGGCCCACGATTACTAGGTAAATAGGCCATATGTTGATGTTATTCCTGGTGGCATTAGAGATTTTCGTGTCGAATTTGTGCATTGAATTAATCCATTCCGAAGCTGCCAATAAGTATTAATAAAGAATCCTAATATTATAAATGCGAATGTGTTTGTTTTTATTCTATAAACAAGCTTTGGATGTGCTATGGCGTAACGGCCATAGCACTTCTCGTCCGCTCACTGAAGTTAAGCAACGTCGGGCCTGGTTAGTACTTGGATGGGTGACCGCTTGGGAACACAACGTGCTGTTGTCATTTTTTTTACAACCGATGTCGTTATAGGATAGGTTTACACATCAGTCTCGAGGACTAGCAGACTCGCTCATTTTTTTATATATAGGTATCTACTTATATTTTGGTCTTTAAATGAAACGATCGTATAAAAAATGTTTGTATGCAATCCGTGCAAAAAGCTCTTTTTTGCACTTACGTGTTATCAGACTCGACCTGCGATCCGTTTGACAATTTTCACGTTTCGTGCAAAAAACTTGTACTTTTGGCACTTGTTGAATAAATAATTATTATGTTTGTTCAATTGAAGAAAACGCCAACTTGCCACTATTCGTTATAGCACGATTGCCATTAGCGGAAATTCTTAAACCTAAATCATACCTAAACCAAAAGATGGGAATTCATTTATTACGTTCGGTGTTAAATCATTTATTATGCACTATCACCGATAAAGTGGTAACGTAGTACCACTGGAAAGGCGCTTACCATGCAGCTTGCCTAAATTTTTAAAATAAGAGAGACCAATAATCCAAAGCAACAAGCAAATAGATGAAGTTACGCGGTATCTCCTCTTTACGGTATTTACGATTCTTAAACGCTAACATCATGGGTTAAAAAATGGTCTCCAATGAATATATATTTTAAAAACAGTCATCTTCAGTTAAAGTTTGATTCAGTTTGTTTTAAGGGTATAAAAGCCGATATAAATAATTTTAAACTTTGTAATTTAAACAAAGAACCTAATAAAATTAGTTTTCAAAAATACAATGATCGCGTGGCCTTGTGTAGTGGAACGACCCTGTAGTAGAAACTACCTCACCATAATTCTAATAAATAAAATTCTGGAGGAAAATAATGGAAACAATTCACGTTTTAATTTTAAGATCTAGTTAACTCTTTAGTTTACGCGGACGTTGCCAAACCCAGCACCCCCGAACAGTTCATCAAATTAATGTTTGTCATTTCTGGTAAAATGTTGCACTCGGCCGGCGGTTGTGAAATCGCCCTCGGTATAAATCAAATATTTTATCAGCCCGCATTTGTTTCAAATGAGCAAATAAACGAATTTCTACCTCCGCCAGCTCTTATCGTCAGTCAGTTTTCAGCTGCTTTCGTTTGCATGGCTATTTCCGTTGTCGTGCATTTTCAGACTCCTAAATTGCGTTGATAAGGCCGGTCAAAAATCAAAAAGATATATTTCAGAGTGGTAAACTTTTTTTTCTCGCGATAAACATTTTGCACGAAATTTTTGCATACTACTTGTTGATTGAGTCGATTAAACAGTTTTAATCACCTTTTGATGATGGTTATTTGGTTAGTCAAGTGCACGTCGAGTGGAAAAGTAGGTTTCGGTATAAAGGATAATTTGGGGATCTATGTGGACGCCAAACACCAAAAAACATTGGTAATTTTCTGATACATCCCTTCATCGTTTTCGGTTTGACGCTTTCTGTCTCCAGCTGATAATTTTTCCATATCTTTTAGGCTACTACAATCTCCTTCCTAAATGTGTGGTCTCAATTTTGGCTTTAAATCATCCGCTTTTATGACCTCCCGCTACGAAATCTCACCTGATGTGATATTCTGAATATCCCCTCAACCGTACTGACAACTTTTATTGGACCACATTCCCTTCTCCATGATCTATTTTCAAATTGGAGGAGTTACTGCCATTGTCTGCCAGAATTATCAGTATTGAGCCAATGTAACTTTCAGGTTTCTCGTCACATTTTTTTAGACATTTAATTTTTGTGGGTGAGATATTTGGAATATTATACCATTTCTGAATTATCATCATGTAACTAAGTTGGGGGTTTGAAACCTTCGGAAAAATACACTATAACACAGTTTTATCCACAATATTGAAACACAATTTTCACACTCGACGCATGTTTCGCTAGTCACGTTACATCATCAGACGATTAAATATTAAATATTATTATGCTAACATGGTTAGCGAAACGAGCGATGAGTGTGGACACTTTTACAGTGCTTCCGTGTTTTCATTATCTTTATCACTATACAACGTCTAACCTCAGTCGAATATTTTTAGTGTTTTCATTGATTTAAGCTTAACTATTTGCCACGCGACAGGGATTTTGTCAGACCAGTTTTATTGCTTTTTCCATGCCGGTTTCCTGGCCACCTTAAGAGCAAGTAAACCGACACCGGACAAAATTCGCGTCGTGTGGAAGCAATAACTTAATTATGTGTTACTGAACAATCACGGAAAAAGCCAAAACACCAGCCCGCATGTTAGCCTTCTCACTGCTCTAAACCCTTTTCATTTCGCATCAAATCAATATCGTCTGCATACGCTAAAGTTTGATGAGTCATTTAACGGAAAATACGTCTTGATGTTTGTGAGCAAAAAAATTAAAGGAATGTAGCCATTTCGAGGTACGTATGGAAACATAGCTACAATCTTAAGAGTGTTACAAGCCATTTTATGAAATGGTAAGTGTATTCTGTTGCTGTCTAGATACGGACTAATCCAAAGAAGCAAAATTGTTTTGCTCATATTGTGAATTATTAAAATGCATAAACTACTAAGTAAATATCACCCTGTCCTAAGTTTGAACTTTCACTTGGAAAATATTCTGTAAACATGGAAAAAAAATTATAAACAACGCGAGCAACCATCAGTTCGGCACTTTGTTTCTCACCTAAGCCAGTTCCCTGCAGAGCACATGTTCGTGGGGTTCTAACCTACCACCTTATTCCCAACCCAAACCTTAGTTTCGCAAAGCACATGCTCGTGGACTCGGGGGTTGCCTACCTATAGTAGTAAAAGTCGAATCTACGATAAATTTGACAAAGCTCTGGGAAAGATAATTTTCAAAGTATAATCTGTCAAGCAGTTACAGTGCAGTGTAATCTTTGAGTGTACTTAGGACAAAGCTGACCATAAACAAAACACAATACAACTCTTAAGAAAACTATATTATGAAACAGTAAACCAAAGACCCTGTTGTAAAAACGTCCTTTAGACTTAACTGCATTTAAGCACGCCACTGGATAAGAATGTAAGCAGCGAAAGAATGTACACCTGCATGCGGCGGTTTAACGTTTCATGATTCTAGAATCGGCGGTTTGGAATTGTCAACCGACGATATCTCAACTGACTTTTCAATTGCGCGAACATTAACGCTTTCGATTGGTTGTGCACAGTCGGGTGGGAATGAAAGGCGTCGCTGAATTAAAATTAAAATTAGTTGCATTTCAGATCCCGAGAAGGCAAGAAGCAAGAAATCACTTTAGGCCAGCGCCATCGTTGATCTTGAGGAATCCTAAAGGGACTACCAACTCATCCATTTAGCCCCCAGCCCCATATTTCTGAGGAATTTATGAGATTTTTCAGGCATTTTTGGCTACTAGGGACAGCTAAATTTTCGACATCTCGAAAAAGAAAGGGCTGTAGAAAGCTTACGAACTAGCGGAAAATGCCCCGAAGCGAAGGAAAAGGCATTGTAGGGCCAGCACTCTCAATTGGCACCGAAACAGCCTTCTACCGAATTTACCAAGTTTTTCGAAGTTTTGTAACTTCAGAAAAGAAGAATTTTAGGAGAAAAAAAATAATTTAAGACAGAAGTTAAGGTTCTTCATACTAGTCGTAGTTAAACATTGGGAGGAGTAAAACGCGTCGACGGCTAGTTCGGTTTCGAGAACTAGAGAGCCCCCTGACTCCCCCATATTTTAGCTACTCGGCCGACGGGTGAAAAGCGAAAACGCATAGGCATAAGGCTTAACTTAAAAAACTCGGGCGCGTTCAAAGAGTGATAAGTTAGCCAAGTGCGTACGGGAGATAGCGAAGTTATACTGTTGCGACTGGAGTTATCTCAAAAGAAGAATCAAAGGCTATTTATCACTAGTTCGTATACCATACAAAACCAGCACGGTCTCTTCACTGGGAGCAGTGTTCGGGGAGTAGTTTGGTCTAAATACACAAATCACACATTAATCCCCAAAAAGTTCCCCCTGACGTCCTTGACTTACACAAAACCTCTGTCAGAAAACTGCCGAGCAGCATCTGACAAGTTGTCAGGGATTGGCATATAGTACATGGCAAACACCCCCAAAAAGCCCCAACAAACAACGATTCCAGCCCTCCATGAGCAACTTCCGTACGACCCCTCTTAAGATGATCGCAACCAAAAACTCGCGACGAGCGTCCGACGCCCTCAAAAGATGAGTGCGATCCTTGTTAAATTCGTACGAAATCCGGTTTCACAGAACCCTTAAGACTTCGAACGCGGTTTGAAAATCTCGCGTGCGTGCGGTGCGAGAAGCCCCAAAAACAAAAGACATTAATACCTGTTAGATATTAATTAAAATATCTCCTCCCTGCTAAGCCCTTCTGGCACTTTGTAAAGACTTGTTACAAGGATTCAAGTCTAAATTGAAAATTTGTACATTGACATATAAAAAGACGAATAACTCAAAAGTTAATGAAAAATAAAATACATTTAAAAGCATCCCTTGCCAGTAGACCACCCTAACGTTGTTCTTCAAAGCATTTGATTAATAACATTTCGGCCTCCTAATGGAAAAAGTAAGCCGAAGTTTTGTTTTAATTTAATTTGAACTTTTGAGTTAATTTTGTAAGCCCCATATACAGGGTGACTTTTAGAATCAGTCGGAGCTATAAGGTGTTCTAAATTTCTTGTCCAAGACAAATTTATTGCCCCCACTGGCCTTGTGTTGTATTTAATTCAGCCTGCTGCTGACAGACGTTCTATGGTGGCTGCTATCTACAATTTCTCTTGGATAGCGGGAAAGCCTTTGGTGGGCCCACCTTCATTCCGCCCGGACTGACAGTGAGATCAGTTTACGGGTTGGACGTTGTCTGAGAAGCTTTTTAAATAACGAGTAGTCGACTAGATAACGACTTGGCATTCCGTGAAAAAACATAGTAGACATAAATATTATTATAAAAAATGACTTTCCGAACCCCTCAGCCGCATTATAAGATCCTTTACACAAATAGTGCACTATATAAAAATCGGCCTTTCCTATTGGTCGATCCGCATGGCCCTCCGCTCGCTTCGCTCGCTACGGGAGCTCCAGAACAGGAAACTAACCAGGTGCTAACCCAAACTAACCCAAGACATACCCAAAATCAAGAAAAAAACTGTTCAGAAACATAATCTTAAAAAAAAAGAAAATAGTAACGGGGTTCGAACCTCGGCCATCCAGGTGAGACCCAGCTGTATAAACCTCTACACCACGAGAGCTGTTGACAGAAACCGATTGCATCACGCAGACATATCGTAATACGAGATGGATCGACCAATAGGAGAGGTCGATTTTTACATAGTGCACTATTTGTGTAAAGGATCTTTAAATGCCGCTCAGCCGACGGCAACCGCGCACCAAAAGCCCCAGAGTGTGGATGAGCTCTTGGTGCTTGAACTGAATCGAGATAGATCAGAGAAACAGATAGCTTTAACACAGAGCGCCTCGGCTGACTTCTAGCGAGTATATTGGGGACCCTGATGAATTTATATTAGACCCGGAAGCGGCCTTTGGTTACCACAGGGAATTTGTTTCTAAATATAATTCAATTAATAAATATTCTGGGGAAGCTCAAATCGAGGCGGGACCCCACATAGGGGAGCTAGAGCGTCACTCGGCCGAGCCGAGTCTACGCGGCCCCCTACTGCACCACCCCGAGCCGCGTGTGATACACCACAGTACGCCTTGGCCGGTCACTGGAGCGGTTCCGAAGGCCAATGCGCCGCCCCGGGCGGCGCACGTGCGCGTGGACGTCAACCCATAAACAATTCAAAAATTCACCTCAATCGAAAGAACATGCGCACCTTAATAATCGGGTATGGTGTAAACTTATTAAGTTTCTGACCAATAGACATTGTTATTGTTTTCTCATTAAGTCTTTGACCAATAGACATTGTTATTGCTTTAACTAAAGTGCTTTCTTTATCATATCTTCTCACCTAACGTAGACCGCTCCCGAATATGAGCCTGAGCTATATATCCCGCACGTCAACCAATGCGTGGCGTCACGGTATACACATCGTAGCAGTAAAAGATCTACAGATATTCTATACGTGACAATATTCATCCAGAATGCCCCTTAATTTCTCACATAACTCCATTTCATTTTTGCGTTCCAACAATGAAATTTAGTAATTTTTATTTTGCTCAGGATTAGCACATAATCCTATTTTACACTCTACGTTTACACACTTTTTACACTCTACTCTCTAATCCTTACGGTTCAGGTCAGGCCCTAAAACTTTTAAATTTAATATGCTGTGATCATTCAAGATATAAACTGAAACCCTGTACAAAAACTAGTTAATAATATAAAGAATAAAAACAAATAAACATATAATGGAAACATAACAATACTAATATACCGGAGTAATTTTTTGATATTTATTCAGGGTGGCGACGGTCTCTACGTTTCCAGTCTTTGGAATCAATATTTTGTGGTTGAAATACTATGAGGTTTTCAAGTGGGCCAGCGGCAGCAGCGCAGTTGATATTCTGTTGTATGAACACAAAGGCATTAATCGTTTTGTCGTCGCTATACCAAAAGAGACAAGAGTATTTCTCTCATAACGGATATCACTTTATCCAGACATGCCAGTAAAAGAGCAACAACTAGCAAAGCTGCAAACTGTGGATTTCATGAATTTATCATACACCTTTTTTTATTGTAGGATACGTTGGCCTTAGTAAGAGTCTATATAAGGAATATTGAAACTATACCACAGAGAAGCTAAGAATAATTTATGAAGTCGTATGAAAGCAAAATAAAATACAAGTTATTGAATCGCTAAAAATCATCATTATTTGACGGACTTCAATATGTTTGTCGACTAAGCCCATGATTAATGTATGTTGCATGTCTATAGAATGACAGACCCGTTCAAAAATTAGAAAGTTTTCAATTAAACCAGCGATACCAACGCCATTGATCTCATGTAGTGTGGCACAGAAGAACAATCACTCGGCTGTCGCTAGACCAGAGAGGCATATTAAGATTCTGTATAAGAAACGTTAAAATTATGTTACAAAGTTTAAAAATATAATAATGAAAATACCTGAGAGGCAATCCTCGATAAAATAAAATCAAAGTGTTGCAAGATTGCAGAGGTCGTACCGCAAAATGAAGTGGAATGAAGAAGAATTTGGATAAAATATGAGATATTAATTCATTACCACTTCACAAAATAACTTGTAAACCCTTAAGGACATGTTTAGTACCCTTTCATACATGTAGGTACTTTGCTTAATATTAATTTATCCATCAAATTTGAAATGATTAGTTCTTCTAATTTACCTTTCCTTATTATCAAACCTCCGAAATGGCTCTTCCTGTGCTGTCATCTATGTAAGTATTTTACTTCTCATTTTTATTCCAAATTTTAAATAATTAATTGACCTTTTCTGTTTATCATCAAACCTTGACATTGTATATCCAAAATGGTTTTTAGTGAGCTGTCGTCTATGTAGGTACTTTTCTTTTTCATGTTTTTTTTTGTGGTTCATATTTTAATTAATTTGTTCTATAGAAAATTGGAGATAAACATATTCTATAAGGTAGTAAGTGTCTGGTACACCATCCAATACTGTACTGTATCTAAAATTTTCTGAAGTTTCATTAACTGCCTATATTTTCTTACTAATACTCTTTAAAAGGCAACTTGAGACCCACTCTTTCGAAAACGCTCGTCTATTTTACGAAATTCGTCGATTAAATATTCTGCAGGCGTGCTGCACAAATGGAAAACTTAAAAACCGTTATTGATGGTCTGCCAATCGGATCGAGTTTAATTAAAGAAAGTGTTCCGGAGAATTTACTTAAGCAGACATTTATTTTGTTCGGATACGATGTCTCAGTGAGAAGTGCCTTTCCAAACAGAAAATAAATGTTACTTGGATTAACCGATTGTGTACAATTTATTCCATTCACTAAAAGTAGTTTTTTTGCCATTCTGATGCAGTTACGACATTTCTAAGTTATGGTCTAATATTTAAATTTAATGGAAATTCCGAGAAAAAAAAATATTTGCGTAGAGTCGTTAAGTTGCCGAAAACTGGAACCGTATAACTGCTTTTCCGACTTTCCCCTGTGAACGCTGCCAATAATTTTGTCATTAATGACAAGGACATCAAAATAGAATGGCATTTAATCAATTTAAACACATTCTTGAGGCGATAATTTTGTAGATCAAGAAATCTCTTCATTCATGACAAATGATAGGAAAATAGATTGCATTTAATTGCCTTTCGACAAACAAAACAGTATATTGTAATAATATATGTATCATGTATGTAAACATATCTATTTATAGTCATTCGAAGATTTTATAAAATCGACGAAAATAATTATTAACTTATTTACATTATAAGTAATAAAAATTTAAGATGTAGAAAAGTGACAAATTAAATGCACAAAAAAAAACTGAAATATTTAATATTTCAGTTTTGTCGCAAACAAATGTTCGGCAATACGACAATTTATTTAAACATATTTGTCTTAAATTACTTTCTAATCGAATCGAATCGAAACTAACATACACATCCAAAGAAATTTACGCGTCAATTTGTAGTTTGACACCAAATTCTCTTCAGTTGCATATTTTCCCAATTCTAAATGTTACATCGAGATTCTGTATCAAAACCCGGTTTTCGTCAGGTCGTATTTGCGAAACGCTTTAACTCTGACCTGAGATATATTTGTCTTCCCTACGATTCGTCACTGTCGACCTGCCTTAATGCAGAAAAGGTCCTTCTGTAAGCTGTTTGGTGTGTTAAAGTATATGTTTGCTTTTGTGATATACGGGGATGAGACAGGGAATGAGGGTTATGTCAATGCGACCTAAAGATCCCATGTAAATAAGTAATGATATGATTATTTTAGGTGATACAAAAAGATTTCATAAGAAGTACACACAAAACGTCTCAAAGCATCGCAACAGTTCCACATGTATGGATGTAAGGGAGAGTGGAGCAAATCGGAACAAAGCTTCGTATTTTTAGCCATTATTGAAGCATAATAAAAAATATATAATATTAGCAAAAGTACATTATGTTAAAAGATTTTCTAATGTGTATCAGTCTCACATTGTGTTCAAATGTCAGGATTATATAAAATCACGCTATTTCATACTGCTTGGTACATTAAGTCACATTTATTACCTTGAAGTATTTTTCTTACACAAACATATTTCGGTTTGCCACCAGTATCTATTTATACTCACTGAACCTGCATTTATACTATCGCCAGCTAGCTGGAGCAATCTTATATCAAATTTATGTTTTACACTGTTCTAGCTAAATGTAATATTAAACCAATTTTACCAAATCATGAAACAGAGTAGCCTTCATTTCATGTTGTCACTCTCGACCTGTCATTAACATGGATAACCATCTTTATTTAAGCAGTTTGTTCTCGTGTTTGTCTTGTTAAAAGCGTTTAGATCATCAACAGAGCGTGAATTCGTTATTTCGTAATTATTCCGAGGCCTAAGTACATACAATTAATGGCAAACGTGTAAACTTTATTGTGTTTATATTAAACCCAAGGTATGTTTCTATATCCCCTTTTAGGTTCGTTGATTTAGATGTAAATAATACTTCTTACAAATACCTTAAACACAACAATAAGTCAACGTTTATAGAGTTGTTTAGAGTAGATACACTAAAAGATTTTGATCACGCGGCTTGGGGGATTCGTTAGATTGAATGCCATGCCATGTATTTCTTAGAACAATTTTCCAGTTTCCCTTGCTAATGATTTAAGCTGTACGCGTTGATAACTTTACTTTTCTCCATCAAGTAAAATAATTTTCTGACAGACTTGTTTTTCACTGAAAGTTTATACTAAGTACTTTTTTAGATCTACCTACCAGAAGCAAAGCTTCAACAAAGGCTTTTTCAATTTCCTCTCTGACGACCCGAGTAAGATTTCCGAGGGAATATCCGACGTCCTGAATCAAAAGAATGTATAGTTGCATAGGGTCAAATTGTTTTTCGAGTTCTTCGATGACACACATAATATGTAGCCTGGATCATGACTGATGCCTCTTAAACGCATTTGAAACATAGGTAGTGCCGTCAACGATACAGTAATGCAGCGGATACAAAAAGACTTAAAAACCATAATAACAGTAAAAGCCAGGTAAAATTGAAGATAAAAGATAAAATGCAGATGAACATCTTGGTTGATGAATCTCGGTGAATCGACTTGAATGTTTATCAGATTATTGAGATCAGCATTTAATACGGTTACTTGGGTCAGCGTGAAAACCAACGTCCATAGGCAATTACATACGAAAGAGATCACCTATTTCGTATGCAGCCCGACGTTTGGATCCCTTAAAGAACGCTTCAAGAGTGTAAGCTTATCGATGCCCTCGGTTTGATCTAAGTGTAGTACACAGCCTTTGTCCTTAACTGGACTTAACATATGATAGCAGATGCAACATGATACTTTCAAAATTAGATATCACTCAACCTCACATGCTCTATCCAAGATAGTATAAGGGTGTTCTTTTGAATTAGTACAGTGGTTCAAAATTGATAATTTAATCTAACATTTGTGCAATTGTAGGGGGAAACTATGTATCATATAAAACAGCATCACTTTACAAGTGAACGAAATATAACATCAGTATATTTCGAAGAAACTAACATATACTTAATCCCGCTCCGGAACGATATTCGTGGCACGCATCTCTTAGTTATTTATTTTAGATGATATACTACTATATATCTCTTTACGTCAATCCACTGCATTTTGCTTTCAAAGAATACTCTAACGCCGATATTTCAAAGGGGTTGTCTA
Source organism: Pissodes strobi (assembly GCA_016904865.1). NCBI lineage: Eukaryota > Metazoa > Arthropoda > Insecta > Coleoptera > Curculionidae > Pissodes > Pissodes strobi. The sequence goes on along the minus strand of MU187359.1, from coordinate 2,027 downwards.
GACTTGGCACAAATAACTTGCTGCCATTGGTACACGCTACAACACTCTCATATCGGGGGCACGTTCTGAATGAGCACGCCGGTTATAAATGTGAAATCTAAGCGATTTTACTGAAAAGAAAATCGAATTTTCATGCCCGTTCGAAAATGCGTTTGTTGATATCCAAGATATTTTAGCCATTATTTTCAAGGCGGCTTCAAGATTGAAACTTGAATGTAAAAATCTTAGAGCATTTAAAAAATACGTTTTTAATTTCGCGAAAGCAAAGTAATGATTCCCAATTGGAAGATATTAAAATCGACTTAGCCATTTGTTCTCCTTTTTATTTTCCACCACACATGCTTCGCAACTGTGCCATATGCAGAATTCTTTACAGGGAGCAGCGTTGCCAATAATAATTCGACTGTCTCTTCCTAAACGTTATTTTGATCATAAATCTATAAAATATTCTTGGTATTGAATATGTCGAGCGGGAGGGGGGGGGGGGGGGGGGGGGGGGGTAGTAAGGCGCAGATAAAAGAGAAATGAGGTGCGATAGACTATGCCAAATTTACTGCCGTGCATTAAAATACAAAAAAAAAACTGAGACGATTTTGGTTTCCAAAATTAAAAAAAAAGAAGCGAAATTGTGAAAATTAATTTTTATTTCTGCCTGCCTTCACTTAAGAGACCTGAAATTTTTATTTAACCATTTGAAATAAACTTGTATACCCACAACAGTTAAGTATCATTCGAATATGTTGTTGTTTCGATATAAAATGCGCATCATCAGGGCTGCTTCCTGATGGTCCTGATCTTGTTTCGTATAGCTAAACAATGGCATTTCTTCATGCAACATCTCTCCTTTGATAGCTGTCCGTCACTGGATGAGTGCCAAATTTTAAACTGCTGGGTTTATCGGGAAAACACGTATAATTTACAGGGTGTCCCAAGTTCAAATCTTACCAATTGGAACTGGGAAACTATAAGAGACGTGCGTTAAGTTGTGGTGAAGTTCCGCAATTTAGTGCCAAGTAATATGGTAAAGAATCTAATATTTATATCATTTCTAGTTTCAAAAATTATCAGAAAAAGTAAGTTTTAGAAAGACTGTTTTTATTTTTTCGTATAAAATGTGTAATTTTTTCATATTGTACTTAATGCAATATGGCACCTTCGACACTCACCAATGGGATTTAGGAAAATATAAGAGATCTATAGCATAGCCTCAGCAATGGCATCTCGGAAATTATCAGACACAGTAATAGGATAAAAATAGATCTGAGACCTCTTTCAATTTTCATGCAGACAAAATAAAAACGAATTATGAAATTAACCTTTTTTTCTAAGCTTTTGGAACTAAACGATTTTTTACCATGTAAACTGGCATACATTCCACATAATGACAAACCTCGTGTCCTTTATGCTTTTCGAAATTCCAATGGAACACTCTGGACATACCAGAATAAGTTTGATTAACAACGGCAATCCTAAACTAGTGATATATTGTAGTCCTGGGGACAAAAATTAGTAAAAAAAGATACAGGTCCACATTTAGTAAAATTCAGTGGATAGCGATGACTAAAAAATCATATAGATATTTCCTAAATTAGTGTAAATAATTTAATTACGGGTTTCTTGCTATATTTTAGTAAAAAATGTCATGTTTCCGATATTTTTTTTTCGGTATTTTTGAGAATATATTAAATTTCAGAAATCCCTGGAAATATTTCAGTCAAACTTGATTATATTGTTGCCTATAAACAGCAGACTTCCCGAACTCACTAACACCCGGCATAAAATGATCGCATCAATCCTGCCAAACAAATATTTCAAAACAATACGCGGACAAGGGGGAAAATTTTACGACCAGAAATAATTTTTCCCTCCTACGCCAAAACTGAAAAAAATCTCATAAAACATTGGATTTTAAAATACAGTTGGCAATATTTCATCTTTTCGTGTGGCACAATCCATTCACGACAAAACAATCAAACGGGCGCTTCCCGTTTCGGAGATAAATCGTCAGTTGAGACAGCAAGAGGTTG
>MU187358.1:10833-75850 GCA_016904865.1 Pissodes strobi | reverse complement strand
AAAATGTCAGGTTTAAAACTGACGTATCTAATAATGTATTTTTTTTTAATTTCAGTTTTCCTACTTTTAATGTTATATTTGTTACAACAATAATGACTGCTTCGTTTCGTAACTTTATACACATTAAAAAGAATGCTAAAATTTGTATTCAGCTTAGCTTTTAAAAAATTGCGAAATGACAAATTTAAATTGCCACTAAAATTGTTATTAAAATTTTCCCTTAAATTCAAAAATTCTAGGAGCACGAATGTATATGGCATTTAAAAATGTCAGGTTTAAAACTGACGTATCTAATAATGTATTTTTTTTTTAATTTCAGTTTTGTTTCCAACTTTTAATGTTATATTTGTTACAACAATATCAAAAAGTATGATAAAATTTGTATTCAGCTCAGCTTCTAAAAAATTGCGAAATGAGAAATTTAAATTGCCATTAAAATTGTTATTAAAATTGGCCCCTTCATTCAAAAATGCTAGGGGCATGAATGAATATGGCATTTAAAATGCCAGGTTTAAAACTGACGTATCTAATAATGTATTTTTTTTATTTCAGTTTGGCTTCCTACTTTTAATGTTATATTTGTTACAACAATAATGACTGTTTCGTTTCGTAACTTTATACACATTAAAAAGTATGCTAAAATTTGTATTCAGCTTAGCTTTTAAAAAATTGCGAAATGACAAATTTAAATTGCCACTAAAATTGGTAACAAATGGAAAATATTTATCCATAATGCATTGTCCATTAGTTGAAATTTTCATCCATTAACAAAATTTAGTTAAAAAACCTGCTTACTTATATATTTTTACTTAACATATTTATAAATACTTATATAATAATTTTTATTTTATTAATTTGTAACATCTTGGCTATTGTAATGATTGGTAATGTGAAACACACAGTTATTGTACACCGTAGAAGACTGCGGCTTATGAGATTCTTGACTCACAACAATATTTTCAACAGATCTCATGGCTCCAATTATTCCGTGATGATGATCTACATCTATTTGTAGATATGGTTTAATCGATTCGCTATTTCCGTGTCCCGTGATTTTAATTAATTGTTCTTCGGGAACTCCAGCTTTTGCCAAATTTGACACAGACGTTGCTGTAGCAGACTGATTGGTAATTTTAACTTTCTTCGTGTCAATTCCAATTAATGATGCCGCTGATTTGAATTAGGAAAGGATGGTATTGTGTCCAACGGGACAATTTTTGTACCAACCTTTGGAATTTGCGTGTTCCCAGTTTGGATTAATGGTTAAAAATAAATGGTTTGTTTTTATTCCGTCACTCCGTTTGCTCAATAATTTTTTAAAAAGTCTTACTGGACACCTGTTTGGATTGATTATGTTTGGTACTAACCATTTACTGTCTGCGAGTTTTTTCGATCCTCCTTGGGAAGTTTTAGAAAAAACTGGATCATATTCAAGGCGCCCGGCCCGCCCTGTTGCTTTCCTTCATGATCCGTTTCTTCCACAAAATACTCTAAACATGCTGAAGCTCCTTCTCCACCTCTCCAAGCCAGTTCATAAGCAATAATGAAAAAAAAACTTTTTCTGCAATCCCTCTGGAGTGTTTTCATCCCAGAGTTCAAGGTTTTTTTTTAATTTTTGCTAATGGTAAAACTGATGCACTTGCCTTTCGTTTAGAGGGATCATTTTGCAACTGTCGACATTTTGGCGTTTTTTGCAGCTCTAGCATTCGCAAACTCCACGTGCGAAAAGGGATCAAATTTACGTTTATACTTTTCATAAAAATGTTCTTGTAACTGTTTGGCAGCAACACTTTGACGACACTCTCCTTGTAATCATCTGAATTCTTCTTACGCACATTAAAACCATAATCTTCCAAAATCAGTGCCAACTCCTCCACTGGTATGTTTTCCCTATCGAATTCATAAGACTTCTCATAGCAAAAGTCAGTGAACTGTTTCCAAATAATTGCTTTAGATTTCTTAGTATTTACGGGTGTTAGGTGCTGAATTTCACTACGAATAACTTCGTTACTTTCCTGACCAAAACGAGTCATATTAGGTTTGATTGGGTTGCTACGGCAACGGAATACATACCTATCTAATCAAAATCATTCAAAGCCTTCTATGTTACATTTCAAGGCTCGTGTCAAAGGCACAAACATAAAATTTAAAATAATATTATTTAAAACCAATTTGGTGTGAAATTTTCTTACCGAATACCACACGTGCTTAAATTATTCCAGGAAATTTTTTCTTGGTCACGAATATTTTAAGAAAATTATCCCTCGCCTAATTTTGAAAAGAAAAAATTTCCGGAAATAAATTAAGTACTAGTGGTATTTCACTAGAGTGCTTTTTACTGGTAAAACGTCATATCAATTGCTCCTTTCCTACTAACAAAACTACTACCTGCCCGTTAATTGAGTGATTTTTTAGCGACAAAACTATGACAGGTCCATCAAAAAGGTGTTTGGTATAACTATTATTGTGAGTTTGACAAACGTCATTAAATAGTACATTTAATTTTGTTAACAAATAAATAAAGCTTCTGTTTGTTAATACGGTGCATTGTCTAGTTTTTCTCGCGAAATAGTCATTACGAATACCACTCGAGAAAAAATTGTGTAGACAAAATTATTGCTCAAGGTTTTATTCAAGTTTGTTGCTTTTCGGCAATTTCGCTCATGACATTTTTGATACCAAAAATATCATTCGCGAAATGGCCAAGCAACAAATTTTCATACCTTTCGAAAATTTTGCCGACAAAATTTTTTTCTCTTGTGATATATATGAAAATACTATTTAAAAAAAAACTAATTTACATTGCGAATATTTTTTTTGCAATTAATTAATAAGTTTGACTTATCACCTAAAGATATCGAGAAAATGAAAGTATTATTGATTTTATTTAAATCCCATCTTTCTGAAATGAGAACATATTTTTTTACTAAAAATTTTTTTTCTCCAAGGTAATACCATAAGAAAATGTAAATTTGAAGAAAACGTTTGTTTTTTTTAAAGTATGGTTCCTATGAGGAACCCAAATTTTCATGGATGTTGGATTCTATATAGACATTTTGACAAATACATAACAACTTGCCTTATTCTGCAACTTTTGACTTACTTTGGTAAGTCATAACTCGAAATGTATTTAACGTACAGGCGTGGAAATGTTTCCCAAGATTAAAAAGAAATACTAAAATACCCGTTTTCGCGTTTTTTCAATACGAAATTTCTTTCCTTGGAAAAAAAAATTGCAAAAAAATACTAACACAATAAAAATATGCATGAGTAAAAATATTTACCTTTCATATATTCTCTACACCAGTAGTTATATAAAAAAAATTGTGGTTGTCATTTTTCCCTTATTTTGGCTAACTATTAACCCAGATTAGGTGTATTCTTCCCATAAATTTGGAATTATTTTTTCCAGAAAAAACTACTGCTATACAAAAAGAATTTAATTTGCTTTTTCTCATAGGAACCTTACTTTTAAAAAGTTTCAAACATAACCTTCAAAAACAAGTATTTTTGGGTTATTCGAGAGGAAGTTTAGTTTCCGTTGAAAAAAAAAATGTGTGTACTTAAGACCACACGATAGAAGTGAAAATTTCAACAAGCGGGGTCATCGGTTGTCAGAATTTCGATCCGAGTCTTCGTTGCAGAGATACGGGCGAAAAACGGTTTTCCCCCAAAGAATCCCCCCATAAATTAGAGCCCCCCCGTATGGTCTAAGGTGGCCCCCCATGAAAAAACTATAAAAATTTCAACCCCGTACCTCCTCCCGTTCTCCCGAAATTAATTATTTAAGTTTTTCCTTCTCCCCCCTCCCCTGGCCAAACGGGGGGAGGGTACGGAGTCCCGTTTTCGTCCAGGATCTTCTTTTTCCCCGGCTACATCCCCTGAAATTTTCAGCCCTCTACCCCCACGGTTTCCCCCCAAAATCCCCCCTTAAATTACAGCCCCGGTCCCCCCGTATGGTCTAATGTGCCCCCATGGGGCGCACCTACCATAAAAATTTCGACCCCGTACCTCTTCCCGTTCTTCTGAAATTAATTAAGTTTTTCCTTCTCCCCCCTCCCCTGGCCAAACGGAGGGGGGTACGGTGTCCCGTTTTCGTCCAGGATCTTCTTTTTACCCCGGCTACATCCCCTGAATTTTTTTTTATTTTATTTTCTTATCCAGCTTTCCTCGTACGCTCCAAGAAAAATCTGGTGTCACTTCGGAAATCCCCAACCCCGAAAACGCCCATATCATAAATGAAGATATTCCCCTTTTTTCGTTTTTTTTTTCTTACCCTGAAAAAATTTGAGGTCATATTGGGAGTCCCCATTCCCGAAAACTCCCTTATACCGAATTTCAACTCACCAGGGCATATCATTTAAAACTTATAATTTTTAAGGGAGGTGTTGGGGGGGATAGAAATCATAAATTTGTTTTTTGGGATCATGACATGGCAACCCCTACCTATCGAATATGAACGCGATCGGAAAAAAAGTATATTTTTCCCCCAAGAAGGAAAAATAGGCGCCTCCGTTTAAAAAAAATACCGAAGCAAATTTTTCCATATTATAGAAAACAAATTATTACCGATTTTATGGAATAAAACCGCAGGCTTCCTCAATTTAGGGTCACAGGGGTATACAGGGTCAAAATATTTTAAAAAAATTAATGTCACTTTTGAAATCAAAACCCCCATATATAGCAAGTTTCCAAAAAAAATCTCCAATTTTGTCCAGCTCACGTTCTCTGTTGATGGTTTACCCAATTTTACAAGGATATTCTATGCAATTTTATAACGATAAACAAAGGGAATATTTAAAACAATTATCAGCTCTTATATATTTTCAATCACACATTCTGCCCATTCCAACAAGATTTCTATACTTTATAACCGGCAGCCGGCAGTCCACTAGGTTTATAATTATTGTTGTTGACGCTCATCTCATCAATTCCAACCCGCGGCGGACGAACGACATCCAATATTCAAAATATCAAAATAATAATAACGGTAAGCCGGTACCTAAATACGTCCACCGTGAAATCGGCCTCACACCGTAACGGACTTGTACCCAGCGTTACCCGATCGCGAAATCATAATAATCAAATAAAGGGCTCCGAAAAATTATTCGTTTTAAAATACGCAATGAATGCAAAAGAGTAAGTAGACCGGCGGCCATTTGGCAACAGTGTACGATTTTTACCCATCCCCATTACCACTTTTGTTCAACCATTGTATAAAAAAAGAACGTAGCTTCTTCTCAAGAGATGGCGACACTTTATTTTTTAAGTTTTCCGCCTCGTAGTGCCATCTATTACAACTTATATGATTTAATATGCGAAGGAGAATGCAGTACATTTAAAATATCCTACTATTTCTTTTTATACAATGATAGAAGTGAAAACTTCAACAAGCGGGGTCATCGTTTGTCAGAATTTAATCTGAGCCTTCGTTACAGAGATACGGGCAAAAAAACAGTTTCCCCCCAAAATTGTCTCTTAAATTAGAGCCCCGTTCCTCCCCGTATGGTCTAGGTGGCCCTCCATTGCACCTGCCATAAAAATTTCGACCTCGTACCTCTTCCCGTTCTCCCGAAATGAATTATTTAAGTTTTTCCTTGTGTACGGGGTCCAGTTTTTGTCCAGGATCTTCTTTTTACCCCGGCTACATCCACTGAAAATTTCAACCCTCTACCTGCATGGGAACATGCCATACATATCCGAGCGTGGCGCCTAATATCACTCATTTCTCTATGTTTTAAACTACAAGTCATTAACTAAACACCACAAAATGCACAATCTAACTCTGACCAAAAAAAAAACGAACACACCGCTCAACTGTTTGCAATAAACTAAAATTAATTAAATTACGCCGTGCTTCTACACCACTTGACACTGGACATAACTGGTCCTTCCCAAGTACGCGTGGACAACTCGGGTCTTTCCCGTGTAGGGCAAATAAAATATCTGTAATATCTCTGCGACTATGCTTGTTTTTGTCCTGTTTCATGGTGCTTCAAATGCTTTGGGTATATCACAGAACACTGCTGCAGCTGCCTAATCAGGGTTTACCCTGGTGTAAAGAAGATCAAAAATAGCATCGCTCGTACCCCTCGATTCCCGGAAGCCAAACTGTCTAGGACTCAAAAGGCAAAGTCTATTCAAAAATAGTCATTATCTCCCTCACCAGCTTTTCAACGATTTTTGACAAGGTAGTCAGAAGTGCTACTGGACAAAAATTGGACGGGCCTTTATGAAGAGGGACAATTACTGCATGTTTAAGTCAATCAGGAAGCAAACCCGTTGAAAAGGAGTCGTTTATTGACTCAGCTAGGGCTTCCACAACCTTGGTTGGAAGAGCAGAAAAAATCATCAAAGAGAGCTGGTCCCATCCTGAAGAAGTCTTATTCTTGATCCTTCCAATAATAACTTTGACCTCGAGTGTATTGACCTCTGTATAGTCTCAGCAATATTTATATCCCTCATGAAGTGTTCGGGCTCATACACAGCTGAAATGCTATTGCTCAGTTCAATAGCAACATGCAGTAGAATGAATTAATACTGTCCGCACTCAACTCGGAATCTGTTGGCACAGCAGTTCTTTTCTCCCTGAGCTCATTCACAATACACCACGATTCTTTTGATTTATTACAAGAACTTTCAATTCGTCGACCATAGTACAATCGCTTGTAAAAGACAATGGTTTTACGATATATTCTCCTGTAATCATTAAAATATTCTAACAAGAGTTGATTATCCATTGAAAACTTTCGAACATAATGAAGGCATCGCATATTGCTTCCTAACACCCTCAATCCCTTTGTGTACCAGAGCTTTCTCTTTTTATGTTTTTTATTAACAATAGGAAATGCCTGGTTAAAAATACTCAAAATTACGGAATGGAAGTGACCTAGCCTGCTTCCAGAGTCAGATACTCTCTCCCAATTATTGGTCTCAGCACAAATGCGAAAAATTTTTCTTCGTGTAAAGTCAGCCACGCTCAACACTCTTAAGCTCCTGGGACTTGGATAGTGATATATAGGCCAAAACAGCCTCATGGTCGAACAATCCCGCATTGATATAGTCACAAGCAATATTCTCACTCCCCACAATTGGTACAAACATAATCGATAATGGAGGAAGAGTGGCCAGAGAAACGTGTAGGTTGATTGACATGTGTAATCAACCCAAAAGACTGCAAAATATTGCATAAAGATATTGAGCGGGCATTAACTCGGTCCCCAAAGTCTGTTAAAATCGTTAGACACTACCACCGAGACATCCGCCAACAGAGCCTCCAATCCCACCAAAAAAAAACGGTCAAAATTCCCAGAAGGCGACCTATAAATTCCCAGCATACAAAGGTTAATCTTTTTACAATATGCCATGGAGAATTCAATTACTTTTTCCTCAATAAGGTAGTCAAATTTGTTAACTGGGACAAAAGTGTATCTGGGAATAAAATTGTTATGCATCAATATAATAGTGCCTCCATGGCAGAACTCTGTACGTGAAAATCCTGAGACCACAGTCACCACAGTGTAATCCAGTAAGCCAGTGCTCATCAACAAAAACCACAATCTCAGCCTAGGAGGCTCCAAAGACTCAAGAAACAGCTCAAGTTCACTTACCTTATTTCTGACAGACTGTATATTTAATAAAACTAAATTAACACCGGTTGCCTTTCGTCTAAAACAGTATTAATGCTACATTCATTACCAACAAGAAGACAAGACCTATTTACATTTGCGTCACAGCAAGTGTTGTTTTCTATCATTTCATTTGGAACAGTATCAGTTCCAGTACCAAAATTTTCCCTAGCAGTGTCAGTCATGCATTTCATTGTATAATCCCGTATGGGTCTTCTTACTGGAATTTTCAAAGCAGCAAATTCTTGATTTGCTTTAAGACATTGCACAGATAACCTATATTATGCCTAAAACCTTGAGCATTCTGTAGTTTGTAGTTTTCCACTACACGAATACTCACATTTTTATTCCTAACATGAAATTGACTTACATAGTCATAACTTTTGCACACAATTTGTTACAATGTATGTTCTTAATTCCCAAATTAAATTTGTATTCTTGGCAACAGACAAAAGACTTTTTAAATTTGCCAAGTTCCCTAACTTAGTACATTGGAAATCCAGTGAGAGTATAAGTGACTCAGAGTATGTGATTTTTTGAGTACATAAATATCACTAAGTGTGGCACCTGATTGGGGCAATCCCAAAATGTTATACTCACTATTTTTCAATTCATGATGTAGAGCGCTAGCCCAAGCTTTGCAGCTTTTATCCCCATATATGAGCACGTTTTTCCGGATTTTCGTGATGATGGAAGCAGGAGTGGAATGGTTGGTAGTATTCACACAGTGGACATTGCTGTTTGCATTGGGAATTTTACAGTGAGCACTCTGCTTTTAGTTCTTTTCAGTATTGCCGTTTAAAAGTTCCGGCTGATTGTCCTCCCATGTGTCCACTGAATCATCAATATGAACTGTAGGCAGCTCCTGTGGCCATGTCCCGCTAGACATAATATAATTTTCAGCTTCCAACACTCTAATAGACTGAATCATTTCCCGGTTTAACTTTTCAAGTTCAACAAGACCCTTCATTTTCTCAAGCTCACCATCTGCCTGACATTTCTTACTTCAAAGCATTTCATTTTCTAGCATAAGATCTGCTATTTCGGCTTTCAATGTTCGTATATCACTTTTATCACACAGGACATCCGTTGTTGATGAGGACGTCTCCTTAAATGAGGTCTGTGACTCTCCATTTTATGTAGATATGATTGTTTGGGTCTCAGCGTGTATCAAGTTAGCAGTATTATGCTTCTGAATAATTTTATTTCGTTCATCAATGATATTTGTTAAATCATCAGTCTTAGACCTGTCCACTTCAATCTGCGAAACCAATCTTGCCCCTATTTCGGTCGCTTCCCCTTCAAAAGATGTAGAGCGTTTTTTAAGCCTTTCAATATATGAGCTTTTAGAATGCAGCTCTTTCGACTTTTCTGCTACCAGCAGCTGTAACGTCGTTACGTCATCCTCATCTGCACAGGATCCTTTATTCGCGCACCCTTCCGAACCCCATATCCAATTTTGATAAATAACTTTATAATGCTTAGATCTCTTACAGCAGCTTGGGTGGAAGCTATTATGGCAAACTATGCATATCCAGTTTGTGTTAGGTTTGCCTTTGCAACACTTAAACGATTCGGCCATTTATAATTATAATTAAAAGTGTGTACAAAACTTAGTACCATTCAAAGACCAGACAATACCCTGATGTCTCTTATCACCAACAACCGATAAAACCTGAATAATTCAAACACATTTCACAAATTCCCAATGGACCGTCTTATGTTTTGCAACTTGAAAATGGTTCATTGTGAAGCAACAAATCAGCATAAACACCACATGTTTACGGCACACAATACCCGAGAGATTTCCCTTTAAAATGACACTAGTTTCACCAAATACTCTACTTTTAAGCTGTCAAAAAACGTATTCAATCAAACGTATTCGATATACGATGAGTATTCATGATAGATCGATCGAGTTGATACCGAAAACTGTAAAAAATGGCAAGTTCTCAGTTTTCCCCAGTGAAGAGAATTTCCAAGTGTTCTTTATCAGTTAACGAGAAGACAATTATTGAAAATGTGTACAATGCGCTTAAACATCAACAGCCTAGTTCTGGTGTGGTCAAGCCTAGTTTTGGTAAGAAACCAAATAGGCTAGCGCCAACAGTTACATTATCGTTGCATTAAAAATAAGCGCAAATCTTCTACGTTCATTTTTTTTACAAATAACTCAAATTTCAAAAACTAGTTATCATAGAGCTTCGGGTAAAAACGCTGGAATTTTTTTTTCCAAAATGCTCGCTAGATGATGCAACAGGCATAACCAACTGTAAAATTAAGATTTTCTTCGTATTTTGACTGATTAACAGGTATCGAGAATATCTACATTTTAATTCTTACACATAAAATCTCCTGATACTTTTTCTTTGCAGAACTAAAACTAATATTTGTTATTATTGATAATATAATTTTATTGTTACAGATTTGTTATTTTTTTAATTCAAATATTTGTTAAATAATGTTTTTTTTGTCAATGGTCAATGCGTACTTGGGTTAGTAAACGAATAACGTTGGCAGATATCACAAAGTCCGCGTGCATTCAATGATTAAAGTTTGAATTTCTAAAATACCAGGCGGTTTATCAATATCATTTTTTCCTTAAAAATAACCAGTTTATTAGATTTTTTATTCAAAATCGAGATAAAGTTTTAAAACCTTCGATGCATCGTTGCCATCCCTAATTATCATTGCACTGAAAATAAGCACGAAATATATCACACTTCTACAGGTGTAAAATTCATATATATATTTTTTCAAATAAAGCGCCAAAAATATCTCATACCCTATAAATTTTCTTCCACAAATACAAAAACCCAATACGGGCCAATTACTGAAAACAACGCGAGCTCTAAAATCGAAATAGTCCCGGAAATTATTAAGCCAGACGCAAACCACAATTACTGGACGACGGTAACAAATAAATGGGGTGAAAGACGTGTAAACAAGCAAGGAAATAAACGTAAACCGAACGGTATCAAGGGAACAAGTGCAGTATCGGGAAAAGAATGAAGCTCTTTTAAAGTCTGTATCGACTCGACAAACATAGAAAAGGCTCTAAATCCATCCTTGTGTCCGGCGGGAACATTTGTGTTAAGGTTTTTTCAGAGGAGAAAAGCAGCACCAACAACAACGTAAAGTCAGGAGAAGAAAGGCTTGAAATTCTTTTTATGAACTGTCAATCTTGAAATCAGAGAAAGGCTGATTTAATATCAGCTGATTATTTAGACAATAATGATATACAAATTTTATGTTTTTGTGAAACATGGGTTGATGTAAATTGAATTTATTTCCAAGGTTTTAATTAAGTTGCTAACTTCTGTCGTACGGAATATAGAGGTGGTGGTGTGGCTATATGGTGCCGTCAGGGGATGAGCGCAACTCCACTTACTCTGCCAATAAACTATATAGATAGATAGATACTTTGAAATTTGCGGCATATTACTCAGCTCTAGCTATGACTCCAGGGAATCTGTTGTTTTGACAATATATAGGTCTCCGGGTAGTAATTTTCTTGTATTTTGTGATTGTTTAGTGAAAGTATTGGAAAGAGTTTATAGCCCATCTCGTAAAATAATTTTAAACGGCGATTTCAACCTAGATTTTAACAGAGATTGCGGCAATTATACAATTTTGAATGAAATATTAAGTAGTTATAATCTTTTTAATTATGTTTCTGAACCTACATGGGGCCAGTACACCCTGGATCATGTATATTCTAGTGTAAACTTAACATGTTTAGTTGAGGATAACTGTGTCTCTGATCATAGAACAATTAGGACTAAAGTGGGCCAATTATTTAATGTCAGGAAAATGGAGTGCATTGCAAGCAAAATAATCTTTTCCGAGATAAATATATCTGCATTTTGTTAGAGCTTGAAAGAGGAGAGCTGGCGGGTGGTGCTGTCCGCGGGTGATGTGGACGTGGCTTTTAACACTTTTCACAACATTTTTTACACTATTTTTATATCAATTTTCCATTAAAAAAAACTAAAATAAGCTCTAATTGAAATAATAAAAAGTGGGTTAATTCTGAGGTGAGAATATCGAGTGCTGCTTTGAGAGATTTATATCAACTATGTAAAGAGTACCCATGTTTGAGGAACCATTATGCAACCGCTAAAGGCCGTCACAGAGACCTGGTTAAGAAAATAAAAAAAATATATATTTCCAGAACCGAATTCAAGGTGCGGAAAGTTCTGTCAAGGAGGCTTGTTGGAGAGCTAACTGGTAAGAATAAGGTAATAAATAATTTTGAAATCTCTAGCCCTGAGGGCCATATTGAAAAAAACCCATCGCAGATTGCCAATATTTTTAACAAATTCATTAAAGACGCTCCTATAAATATAGTTAATGCGGTTGGAAACAAGGGTAACTTACCACAAATATTGTCTAACAATGCAACTAGTATGTTTTTGTTCCCCTTCGTAGAGGATGAATTAATCTTACTTATCAAAAATAAAATAAAAAATAAATCATCATATGGAGTTATGGTTTCTGGTAAGCTTTTAAAAAGAGCGGTTAAACCAGTAGCAGAAGTACTAACATATATTTTGAATCTTAGTTTTCAATGGGGCAAGTTTCCTGAGATTTTAAAACTGAACAAAATTATACCTATTCTAAAAAAGGGAAGTAAGCAAAGTGTTGATAATTATAGGCCTGTACCCCTTTTAGCCGTTTTTTTCCAAACTGTTTGAGTATGGGTATTTGAGCCGACTGGAGCCATTTCTGGATAAAAATAACATATTGCCACCATATCAGTATGGTTTTCGCAAAAACCATTCTACGATGACAGCTATGCAAAGCTTTTACAAGAGACTAACTGACCACTTGGAGAGGGGTGAGTGCCCTGCTGGCATCTTCTGTGATCTCAGCAGAGCATTTGATTGTGTTGACGTTGAAATGCTTCTGTGCAAGATGGAGGGCTTTGGTGTTAGGGGGCCAGCCTTAGGGTGGCTTCGTGGCTTTCTTTGTGGCAGGAGACAGTATGTATCGGTTTTGCATAGCCAACCTGATGGCGAGCAGTCATCTTTTGCTTCGAACATACTTGATATTGATATGGGTGTGCCACAGGGGTCCAATCTGGGGCCAGTGCTATTCTTGTGTTACATAAATGATAGCTCAACGGCTCTTAATCCGGGATGGTCAATGTCACTGTATGCAGATGACTCTTCCTTTATAGTGTCGGCACCCAGTGGAGCGGAGCTGCAGGATAGTTGTAATATTGATTTGTCAACTTTGTTTCAGTGGTTCGGCAATAATTCACTTTACTTTAATAGTAGTAAAACATCTTATTTGAGATTCCATACTCCCCAAACAAAAGAAACTCTTGATATCGATATTAAAGTTAACAATATCAGCTTATCTCGATCAGACACTACAAAATTTTTGGGAATAACACTAGATCATAATCTAAACTGGAAAGCTCACTGCGAGACGTTGAGAAAAAAGCTGAATAGTTTCTGTTTCTTAATCAGAAACTTAAAAACGATCCTGTTCTCACAAGAATTGCTAGGGGTGTATCATGCACTTATTGCATCACGTCTCCATTATGGAGTAAAATTTTGTGGAGCATCAACAGCTGCTCAATCAGTATTTACTGTGCAGAAACGCATTTTAAGATGTATGATGGGCGTAAAGCCTGACACATCCTGCAGGACTCTATTTAAGGGGATGGGTATACTTACTTTGACGGGTATCTTGATCTATGAACTGTCAAAGATGATATATCTGAACCGAGGAGAGTTAACAAGGAGTGTCGACATACACGGCCACTTCACTCGGGGAAGGGAAGGCTTGTGGGCACCGTTTGCTAGAATTAACCTGACCAAAAACTCTCCTAATATTTTGGAAGTGCATATTTTTAACAAATTACCCAATTTTATTAAAGAGAGTGAAAACTTGGCCCAATTTAAAACATTAATTAAGTCATATTTGATTAAGTTAGAATTATATAAGTTGGATGAATTTTTTTCGAGTCCAAACCGACTTTTATTTAAATCTTTTTCTTAACTTCGAATTTTGTGTAGACACACGAACAATCAATATCCATATTGAATTAATATCAATTAATATATTAGTATTTTAGCAGGAAAATACTATATATTGTGGTAAAATAACGATAATTAGGATTTAATAGTAACGAGTCTACCGAAAAACTATCCCAAAATCCGATTTTTTCCGAGTAAAATAACTTATATTTTAGGTTAGGTAATACGAGATGCGATTTTCACTGACGTATTAGGCTCTCATTTGCCTGTATGTGTTTTAAAAAAGTGTATTTCTTTTAGAAAATCTGATTTATTTGCGGTTATGTTAGAAAGCGCCCTCTAGCGGCTAGGTAAGAAATCACAATCACCCCAAGGCACAGTTGATAGCATAAGGAAAGCCCTTTTCAACGATTCCAAGCTTATTAAGATCCGTTCAGCCATTTTAAAGTTACTGACATTTATTTCCGAAAATGTTCAAACACCCCACCACTTTCCTTCAAGAGATAGAGCAAAATTTGTTTAACAAAAAATAATCGAATTTATCTCGGCCCTAAAATGGCAATGCATTCTACTATCTTTAATTTAAGAAAATTTTGCAAAAAACATGTTTTAAAATTTAAGATGGCTATTATGCCCCCTGGCGGTTATGTTGGAAATTATTTCCAACTTTTTCTCTTAGCCGCTTTACCTATAATTTTGTTTACTGTCTTTATGACAATTACTTATCGAAATATAGCCGAGTGCCATTCTTAGTTGGCCACCCGGTACACAGTGTGTAAAAGTTTCAATGGTGAATAGTGATTTGATTTTATACTCGCTGTTTCGTTTAACTAAACAATTAAATATTTCTCTGAAATTACCTCTATTAAGAGAAGATTCGGATTCATCATGATCCCTAAACGCAAGTGCCTGTTTCCCTAACAATATTGTTGAAACAATTAAATAGGTCATTAGTAAGCCATTTTTAAAAATGGTTCAAACGGGTTATTATTTTTAACTTTGTAAAATAAAATAAAAATAAAATTAAATAATTCTAGAAATGACAGTTTGTTCAATGGTATAAGATTTATTTAGTGCTTTACCTCCAAACAAAAACATTTAGATGCTTAATGACTTGCCATGCATATTGCTCGAATATAGGATGAAAAATCGTTACCAGCAGTGTCCAGTTATATGACTGCCTCAGAAGCTTATGGACAACATGTGCAGCAAAACGAAATATTTTAAAAACATTTTTGCTGGAAGGCAAAACATCACTTAGATTAAGTTCTGTATCTCTGACTATCTAGGTATATTATTACATATCAAAGCAGAATAAAATATAGAAAATACGAAAACTAGTTATTGCCAATCATAGCCTATAAATTGATGAAATTTGTTTTCTCTGGTCTAACCGGAAGCAACAACTCCCACACTCATAATTCACAATGTTAAATTTCTTACATGGAATCTGACATGTCCTCTTCATCTTCACTTTTAATATCAACTTCCTCGCGACTTATGAAGTCCGATTTAATAAAATAGTCATCATTACATGTAATTGCGTTGGATTCTCTAGAAAATAAAATAAATTAATTACTTTTATATGATAATAATAATAATCCTTTATTTCAAATTGTCTTCATATAAACATATAAAGAAGAAGTAAAATGACGTCACAACTTAAGAGAGAAACCTAAAGTATATATTGTGAATGGTTACATTCTAGCGCACATGGCTCCAGTATAATTAACAATTTTGTTGTAATTTTTTAAAATCTAGATTTAAGTAGTTTATTATATAACTTTATGCACATGTAATGGCTCGTTCTTTGTTAATGTTAGCCACGGGGGTAAGTTAAATTTAGAGCTCTTGTAATTATGTAATTATGAACAACTTCTACTCCAAATGTATTCCTACGTTTAAATACAAGTAACAATAATTCATAGATATATAATATAATGTATTATTCATAACTAAAAACTCCTTAAATCAGCCTAGACACGCCTCGCTGATTTTCATATGGTTTACTAACCTGATTGTTTTCTTCTGGACAACAAAGAGAGATTAAATATTCGAATTAGAACCCCAGAAAATAATGCCGTATCTCAGTACTGATTCAAAATTGGCGTGATAAATTGTTTTTTAAGATGCTCATGTATTTTGTTAGTACTTTAATGCCATACCCAATACTATCCAATTTTAACCAACATGGCAGTGTTAAAATGTTTTGTTCAATCAACAATGGTCTACAGTGAATTGGCCTTACAGATATAGCGAATGGCCCTCTTCTGGAGCACAAACACAAAATTAAACAAAGCCGGGCTACAAAACTCCCAAAACTATATGCAATATAACTCAATAAGGCAAGAGTGCACAACTCCTGCCATGATACTGCCCAGCTCATTCGAAACAATTCGCAAAGCATAACAGTCAGAAGCTATCTTCAAACTCAGAATAATTTTAGCTTTTATTTGCAACAGGACAATGAAGGCGACCGGTGAAGTGGAACTCAAAGGTGAGTATGTTGGTTTTAGTAAAATTAAAACTAAGACAGTCCCGAACCTCCCCCAAATCATGAGACACAGTGTGGATCAGAACATAAGCATTTCTGCCGAACGACAGAATTGAGGTGTCATCAGCAAACAAAGTAAACCTGCCCTGTATTTTGAGTGCAGCTAGGTCATTGATATATGAGAGAAGAGCAAGGGGCCAAGAACAGAGCCCTGCTGGACTCCATGCTTAATTGCAAGAATATTAGATATGCCATTTTGACTTTTTACTAGCTGCTTCCTACCAAAGAGGTAAGATGTAAACCACTCCAGCACCACATCCCTAAACCCATAGCAAGACAGCTTTCGCAGGAATATCGCATGATTAACACAATCGAACGCCTTAGAGAAGTCACAAAACCCCAATTCGTCAAACTCCCCTTCATTCAGTCCCAGATAAAGATGATCCAAAAGATGAAACATTGCATCCACAGTACCTTTCCGACATTGAACCGACATCCAACCAAGATGTTATGAAGGTTAATAAAGTGAAGCATTCTATCCTTAACAAGTCTTTCAATAATCTTGGATAGGGTTGGAAGTAAAGAGATCGGACGAAAGTTGGCCGGGCTGACCGACTCACCGCCCTTAAACAGAGGCATAACAATGGCAGTTTTCAGGCAGCAAGGAAAAATCCCGCTGTCGAAAGACGAATTTATTGCACCTCATAAGACATTTAGACCATGATCCAGTATGCTCTCGAATACCCTCAGATTGATTCCTTCAATATTTGAAGAGGTTTTAACTTTTATTACTTTTTTTTATTGTGTGTAAATGCCTGTTAAAAGAAGTCTGATACAGATATGCAAAGTAGATCTTGAGAGCTGCGAACGGGCGTTAATTTCTCTGCTACAGAGCAATAATACAAATTAAGCATATTAGGGTCCATAGAATTATTAAAGTTCCCCTTGAGTGCGTTCACAATGAACCACTATTCTCTAGGTTTGTTTCGGGCATTATCTAATCTTTCACTATAATTCCTTTGCTTTGCGCATTTAACTATTTGACGATAAATAGTTCGATATTTATAAAAATAGTAATGAAAACCGGTGTCAGTAGTAAATTTTCTAATTGAATGCAAACAACGAAGGTTGGTTGCTGAGATTTTAATTCCCGATGTTATCCATGGTTTTGATTTTATCTGCTTTATTTTGCGTACAGAGAAACTATCATTAAAGATTCTGACTATCGCTTCATTGAATCATGACAGAGGAGAGGATCATAACAATTAGAAATATTAGACCAGCTCTAATTTACTGCTAGGCTTCTGAATATGTTAAAATTAGAGAAACTACTTATTCTAATATCTACAACTTCAATGCTTAGTTCCACCAGACAGAGAAAATATAGAGACCATCGCTTCATGGTCAGATATAACAGTATCACATAGGAATCAAACTGAACTTCAATAAAATTTACATCACATTATACACCTCTTGTTCTGCTCCTCGTTCGAGTGTTGTACATTGGCAATACTGGTCTCGAGGTTATATTGTTGTTTGTTTCTTGTTTGTTTGTTCCTCAAGGAAGTTGCATTTAGTATATAAAAGACGTGAAATAAATGCTACAAAGTGACTTAAAATAGGGAATAATTTATCCTAGTTCTCATGAGTGTGTAGTTTAAAGCAATATTTCGAAATTTTGTGCAAATTCCTGAATTAGTGATTTCGTATCGTCACGCGGCTACAACGTTGCCGGATCCTACGAGAACGAAGCAAAATGGTAGATGTTAAATGTTTGAAGTGTAAAAAAACTACCGTAAATACGTTTGCAATACAATGCTGCAAATGCAACAAATGGGGGCATATGAAATGTTTAGGTATGACCAGAACTATACTGGATAGCTACGAAGAAGAACTTAAAAACCCAAATGGTAAGAGATGGTTCTGCCAACCATGCGAACCCAAAAGTGAGAATGTTAAAAGACCGTTCATGGGAGGAACGGGAGATACGTCTAACCTTAAATCGAATTCAAAGGAATACACACTAAAGGACGCGATGTAGAAGTTGGAAGATATGGAATTGAAGTACACAAATCTATTGTGTGAAAAATATGAAGAACAGGTCAAAGTAAATCAGAACTTTCAAGCACAAATAGAACATTTAAAGAGAGCTATGGAGGAGCTGGAACGGGGGAAACCCGAAAGGAAATCAGATGGGAACTCAACAGAAGCAATAAAGGAGATCAGTGACCGGGAATATAGAAGGAAAAAATGTGGTGATATTTGGCGTCAAGGAATTGGATTCTGATGAACCAGAAGCAAGGAAATGTCATTATGCAAACGCAGTGAATGAAATCTTTACCTCCTGTTGCCTGGGAATTTCAAAGGGCCCACTTAAGGTATTTAGGATAGGAAGACGTGAACCTGGAAAACTTAGACCGGTCAAAATGATTATGAACGCGGAAGAGGATGTTAGGAAGGTGCTTTCCAAGGCGAAGGACATTAAAAAGAATCCATTGTACACAAAGTTGGCATTTAGCTGGGACAGAACAAAGCAGCAGTGACTGGACTATGGAATTGTAAAGGAGGAACTGAGGAAACGAGTGGAGAAGGGTGAAGAAAGCTTAGGAATAAGATATATTAAGGGCGAGCCAAGAATAGTAAAGTTACAAAATTAAAGATTTTTGACGAAGTTTCAACACTGAATGGAGAAGATACTGGGAAAATAGCAACAAAAATTGACATTGTGGGGATAATCAAGATCATGCACCAAAATGTGTAGTGCTTACGTAATAAAGTAAGTGAGTTAGACATTTTTATTAGGGATCATGACGAAAGGCCGGATATAGTCTGCTTGACAGAGCACTGGATGAGGAGGGATGAGTTTGATTATATTGGAATTGAAGGTTACATTTTGAGATCCTGGTATGCGAGAGAAAATAGGGAACATGGTGGATCTTGCATCCTAGTGAAGAAAACTCTAACCTTTGACACATTGAGTGAGGTGGAAGGGAAATCAGTAGAAGGAAATATTGAATGTGCTTGTATTATAGATAGGAATGAGCGTATTATTATTCTATGTATATATCGTACGGGTCTTGGGGATTTTGATATTTTTATGGATCGTCTCGAGAATATTCTTTTGTTTGTATGTGTTTGTATGTGGCGACTTTAATATCAACTTACTTGAGCCGAGCAATAAAAGAGATAGTTTTCTTGACTTGCTTTTGGCTTTTAACCTGATGCAAACTATTCATGAACTCACGAGAGTGACTAAGAATACCGCCACTCTCTTGGACATTTTTTTTATTAATTTTGAACACGAAACCAGCTCGGTTGTAGTTTCTGCACTCTCGGATCATCATGCTCAGCTCCTTAGGTTTAAGGGCGAAATGAATCCAAACAAAAAGGAGGACCCACTAATTCCAAGGAGATTCTTTTCAAGGTCGAAGCTGGAACAGTACCGTCTCGAGCTTTTGAGTGACTCGTGGGACTGTGTGTTGAGTGTGAATGAGGCAGACCGAGCGTATGAAGTTTTTATTAGTAGGATAAGAGCAGTAATGGACAGGGTAATACCAGAGCGAAGACCTAAACCAGGAAGGACGAAAACAAAATTTTGGCTCACTGCAGGCATAAGGAATTCTTGTGCAAGAAAGCGGCAGCTTTTTAAGCAAAGATTCAATAATGAGGTGAGTAACGAGTATTATAACAGATATGCAGGGGTACTAAAGAGGGTTATTAAACAAGCTAAAATTATACATAACACAGAGTTTATAGAGAAATCTGAGAGCAAGGGCAAAGCAGCATGGACAGTTATTAATAAAATAATGAAAAAAGAGACAGATAGGAAGACAGTGTTAGATGGCATTAGAGCCAAAGTTAAGAATACATCAGATAAAATAATATTAAATAGTGTGAATCATACATTTTTAAATGCCTGCTCGGAGATAAACGGGAATCAAGCAACGGATTACCGGTACATAACTACTAACAACAATTCAATTTTTTTAAGAGCAACAACAGGCCAGGAAGTGCATAGGTGTATACAAGGACTTAAAAATAAGAACTCAGTGGGAAAAGATGAGGTACCAGTCTCTATTTTAAAGAAAGTAGGAGATTTAATTTCAGAACCACTGAGCCATGTTGTAAACCTTTGTTTTCAGACTGGTGTTTTCCCCTCTAAGTTAAAAATTGCTCATGTGAAGGCAGTTTACAAGAATAAACGTGAACTACCGTCCATGTCCATTCTGTCGAGTAAGGTGTTTGAAAGACTCTTACATGAAAGACTTGTTGAGTTTCTGGATGGGAATGCTGTGATTGTCGACTGTCAATTTCGCTTTAGAAAATATAGTTCAACAATAACGGCTATCTATTTAGCATTGAAAAAGGTACTTGACTCGCTGAACCAGAATAAAAACACTGTTACTATTTGTTTGGATCTGTCCAAAGCATTTGACAGCGTAGATCACGGTGTTTTCATTGGAAAACTGGAACGTTATGGTATTAGAGGAGTGGCACAAAGGCTTGTGACATCCTATCTGCACAACAGATTGCAACGTGTGGTGGAAAGGAATGAACTGGGCATAGTAGTAAGGTCAGATTTGGAGATTGTCAAAAGAGGTGTACCTCAGGGGTCAATTATAGGTCCTCTTCTGTATATACTGTATACAAACGAACTGCCAAAAGTAGTCAAAGACCAGGTTATAATGTATGCTGATGATACCTCACTTACGATCAGCGAAGTTGAGGAGGGTGATATTGAGCGTCATGTTGGAGCCTGCATTGAGGGCCTCCAAAAGTGGTTCAGGGTCAACAATCTATTGCTGAATGTGGACAAGACGCAAGTAATTAAATACTCGGCAAGAGAAAGTATTCCTACGGTTTACAATGTTGGGAGTGTAGCCTTTAGGACCACAAGAAGCGTATCATTTTTGAGTATGGTAATAGACCAGCGTTTGGACTGGAAAGGTCATATTGAGAAGTTGTCTGTGGAAATTTCAAGGTACTGTTATGCAGTTAGAATTTTAGTAAATGAAGTTGGAGTAGAGCAGCTTTGAATGTGTATCATGCACATATAATGTCAAGGGTGAGATATGGCATTATTTTTTGGGGGAATTCGGTGGATGTAGGGAGAATGCAGATACTGCAAAAGAGGTGCTTGAGAATAATATTTGGGATGGATTGAAGGAATAGCTAGCGGCCAGTCTTTAGGGATAAAAAACTAATGACAGTTGTAAATGTGTATATCTGGGAGTCAATAAAATTTGTTTGTAAGAATAAATCTTTATTTATTAATAATATTAAGACACATACATATGATACTAGAACAAAAGACAACTTTTGGGTGGAAAGTACAAAATATACCTATGTACAAAGGAATGTACACTGCAGTATCCTAAAAATATGGAATAAAGTACCTATTGAATTCAGAAGTTTGCCACACATTGTTTTCTGAGAAAGATGGAAAAGTTTTTACTGAAAAATCCTTTTTACTGTGTGAGAGAGTATTTCAATTCAATTGTGAGGGTTTGAAACCTCTTGTAAGTGTATTTATTTTTAAATTTGTATTTATTTAGGATAGTGACTTTAATGGTGTGAGTACTGATTTTAAATTGTGTGACACATTCGACACCTCTAAATGAGGTATATTGTATATCTACTTTGTATGATTATACAGGAACAAATAAATGATTACTACTACTACTACTACTACTATGTCATGTGTCACGTCAGTTAGTTCTAAAATGTGGAAGTACACACGATACATCTAAACACGGTATGTCAGCTTTCTGAAAAATGACAGTTCGTATCTATGTCACGTGTGGAATTTATATGTCAAATAAAGGGAAAATCTGCAACACACTTGATGTCACGCTGTAATTTTTAGAAAGGCTGACATACCGTGTTTAGGTGTATCGTGGAAGTATGGTAATAGGTAAGGTGCTAAAGTTTATTGGAAATACCTGTTTACAAGCCATCATCAACACTTGGACTAATTATTGACCTTTTTAACAAGATAATACAATTTAAATTGACCTAAATTATTGGTACAATCATAAGAATTATTAAAATCATAGTTTTGGGTTGGGTCCGTTTTGATTTCTTTATTAGTGGTAGCATGTTCATCTAAACCACCATTAGGTTTACCTGAAGATCCCCTAGAAATATTATCCTAATTTAAAATGTTTTAATCATTTCATTGTAATTATTAACAAAGCACAATTATTACTTTTTACCTGTCATCTAATTCATCTTTACACCTCCAAAAGCAAATCATGGAATGACCAGTGTTGCCGATCTGAATTTGTGAAATTGCACGATGGTCTGTTCAAATTGCACGCTTTTAGTTTCATAAATACACACTTTTTACACACTACCTAATTTAAGTCATTCCCGTCTACCTACTGCAGTTTTGAGCCTTCGCGCATGCGTACATGCTATTTCATATATTTTCCAAAGTTGTTTTTTGTTGATTTTGGGCATTGCCTTTGGTTAGTTTGGGTTAGTTTTGTTTGCTTGCGCCCCCGGAGCGAGCGGATCAACCAACAGGCACGCTTCGCACACATTTTACTCTTAACCATCTGCACAAGTCCTTCCGGCTGACGAGACCTGGGCTTGCGCGCGAAATTTTTTTACTTCATGCAATGCCCTCATCTCGCCTCGCTCGCTCCGGGGCGCAACCAAATAGAACTAACCCAAATTTAAAATAAGGAACAACCATAACCTTAAAAAAGGCGAACGCGGGCCATCCCTTCACAAGCCCAGAACCTAACCACGTGACGCGCTGACAGCAATTGCAATTTCCTCGACCCTAAAGACATGTTTGTCAGAAATGTGTTTGTGATGCGCGCGCAAGTCCAGGGCTTGTCAGGCGGGTGGATGATTAAGAATAAAGTATCTACGCCCGGCTCAACCGAAAAATAAAAATGTGACACAAGACACTACAGAGGTGAGAGGATGACTTGTGGTGTCACGCTATCAGCTGTCACACTTGGGTTTGTATTTTGCTTTGACAAGGGAAGTTTTGTGCTGTCACAACTGCCACGTAACAGTCGTGGTGACTAGTGTTGCCACCCCTATTACGATAATAGTAATAGATCTATTACAATTGTGTACTTTCTATTAAGCTATTTCCAAAGGAAAAAGAATCTATTACTTTTTTCGTTATCTCATGTTTAGGCTACCAAAAATTGTTACAAGGATCTAGTTCTCAAATTCTTGATATTAAACACAAAAATAAAATAACAAATAACACTAACATAAGCCGCACAATGCATAGCACAACGAAAGGAATAAGTAAAACCAAAAACGAACAAAGAACAAATAATACTATGCACACAGTGAACAAAGTAGTAAGTACCAAAATTCCATGGGGAGTCCCATGCCCATCAAGTTTAGGTGGTGACATTGCTAACACGACACTTACCTAATAGAAAATAGATAAATGCAAAGCTTTGATGGATAACTAAAACTGCAAACTGAAGTGCCGTATAGTAGGTCATAGCCCAACAGATGTCGTTGAATTTGTAAACCAGAACAGGAGAGCACGTGCGTTATAAGATCTTTTACACAAATAGTGCACTATATAAAAATCGGCCTTTCCTATTGGTCGATCCGCATGACCCTCCGCTCGCTTCGCTCGCTACGGGGCCTCAAGAAATGCAAACTAACCCGGTGCTAACCCAAACTAACCCAAGACATACCCAAAATCAAGAAAAAAACTGTTTAGAAACATAATCTTAAAAAAATAATAAAAAAAAGCAACGGGGTTTGAACCGGGGCCGTCCAGATGAGACCCAGTTGTCTAAACCTCTACACCACGAGAGCTCTTGACAGAAATCGATTGCATCACGAAGACATATTGTAATACGAGATGAATCTACCAATAGGAGAGGTCGATTTTTACATAGTGCACTATCACTATTTGTGTAAAGGATCTCAAAATGCAAAGCACGTCTAGTCCTATTTATTTTTTATTACAATAGATGGCAATGGTATTTCGGTAACGAAGTGGCCGCGGCTTTGGCTTGGAAAGCCGTAAAAAAACAAAAGGGTTTTTCAAATTACAAAATTACACGCAAAATATACGCTTTTTGTGAAATTACACACAAAATACACGCTGTTTGAGAGTGTTCGAAAAATGCACGCAAGGCGATCAAAACGCACACAAAGCGTGTAATTACACGCTAATTGGCAACACTGGGAATGACCAAGTAACTTAGCCTTTTGAAAAACAATTAAGCCGGTGACTGTTAACATTATAAACCCACACATTTTACGCTATTTTGATATTCTTTGAGAGGATTATCGTAAATTGGACACTTTTACAATTAACTAACTATGGGAGAATCAATTTTTTTATAGAAAATCATTAAAAACTTGTAAAAAACTGCTATAAATGCTACTACTTCTCACTGCGGACTTTCAATTTATATTATTTTGTTTTTATTTAAATCGCGCAGACGGCGCAGGGCAGGTTTGTAGACACCGCTGTGTTGCCACATTTATTCTTTAATTCTCAGCGTCTTGCCGCTGTGGGAAGCCTGATCCTCGTCAATGTTATTTACACATATTTTCACTTCACGCGTTTGTATAAAACGTTTCGAGAAAAGCAGGGATGTGAAAATTTGGCTGAAGTGGCGAAGTGCGCGTCTCTAGAACGCAAAGTAATTGGTTCGACGCCCGGTCATGCAAGTTTTTTTTTATTAGATTGTTGTTAGTTTGGGATAGTTTTGGTTAGTCTGGGTTAATTTGAAATAGCGTAGCGCGCTTGTCTCTTTACTTTGGTTAATTAGGGTGAGTCTCGGTTAGATTGGGTTAGTTTTGGTTAGTCTGGGTTAGTTTTGATTAGTCTGGGTTAGTTTTGGTTAGTCTGGGTTAGTTTGAAATGGAGAAGAGACAAGCGCGCGTAGCGCGCTTGTCTCTTTATTTTGGTTAATTAGGGTGAGTCTCGGCAAAGACAATTATACTACGAATAGACATTCCATCAGGCGGTTTCATAAAGTCGCCGCAGCAATCGCTCGAATCTGTGTGAATCGTAATATTTTCGAGGCATGCGGCGAGTTAGCAGCAATATATGACGCGGCGTTGCCAATGCGGCACGTGAATTCCAACTTGACTGGAAATGCATAATATCTTAGGACTGTTGGTAATTTGGGCGCAAGACAAATAACAAAATGGGTAACTACTATCGACCTGTGAAGGTACAGATCCATGATAATTACTCAATTTCAAATGTAACCGTACTGTTTAGACCTATAAAATATAATTTTTTTTATGTATTGAATCAAAACAACTACATTTTAAACTGTTTTAAACTGCCTATGTATTTTGGGAAACTCATAACAGTAATTGAAAAAAATACATTTTTTATGGATAAACTAAATTGAACAAAAATTATGCTGCACGCAAAGGTGCATAACTATCAATATCTAAAATGCGAAATAAACTGAAAATAAATACAGGAACAATTAAATATTTAAACTCGTATTACCTTAGGTAGATGTATTTATGATGGTCACAAAAAAATTAGGACATTCGGGGTCGTCTTGAAAAATATAAGTGTGGATTAAGAACTATTTTTTCGGGTATTTTAAAATATATCACTTACATGTTGAATCATATGGTGACATTAGTCTATTTTTTTAAATATCTATATTTCATATCCTTCGGTAAAAATAAAAAATCAATTTCAATGACAAGATTCTTGGAAAGTGAATTAAGAAAAATCATTGCGAATTATAAGGAATAGATCCAAAATACAGTTCTTCTAGCGGAAAAAAATTGCAACATGTTTTAATTAGATTCGGACATAGAAAGTAAGACCGAGCGACGATAAAGGCTATCCAGAAGAAATGCTGCTTTAAATTTTCTTGTTCATACTTAAATAAGGAACAATACATTTTTTAATAAGGAAACTAAACATTGCATTTGAAATATCTTTTTGTACATAAATATGTCAAAATTTTTCATTGAGAAAGATTTTGTGTTTGTCATAATATTATTAAGGTATGTCTAACACCCAATTCTTCCTCATATTTAATTCATTAGATAACAACAAAGACAATTATTCGTAGTATAATTGTCTTTGAGAATAACCTAGAATGTCTCGGTTTGTTTGGGATGACCGTACATATTGGGTTTTAATAAATAAATCAATCTGATAATGTATATCACATTTAAATAAATACATAAAATTATGAAACATTCTGCAGCTAAATTTTCAAACATGAGCGACTTTCAAAAAACGTCACGTCCTGCTATAAGCATTAATAAGCAAGATGTTTGACAGCCATGTCATTTCGTATTGCTTATCATAAATATGAAGGTGATTACACCCCTACCTATCTCACCTGTTTTGAGGTACATCCAAAAGACTTAAAAGCAAAAATAATCTACAGTATGTTTCAAAAACAGTATTAAAAAACAATGGAGGGTTACCTGTTAAATGATCAGACTAAGAGGGAGGATCACCCGGTCAAATACGATAATCGAATTACAATCAAGCCGTTCAACAAAAAATATGAAAATTTGGGACTATATTTTTATCTATTAATCTTTGGTGCATGGGTATTCTTATTTCTGACAAACAAAACGAAAATTAAAAAAAGTAATTTCAATCACTTTGCACCAAAGATTAAGTACTTTTAATTATCTCCTCCCATTAAATTGAAAAGGGACGTGAAAAGTGAAATCCCTATTGGGCTAAAATTACGATGATTGAGCCAAATTTTTTTTATCTTAGTTGGACAGGTTTTTTTTTAATTTCTAAATAAAACAACGACATATTTTATATGATTATCTCAAAAATACTAGAACTTCAAGGTTTGAAATAACTTAGGTCCTGATATTAATTTTATGTGACAGGAAATCCTGGCGGTTTTTTTGTCATTTTTTAAATGTAACCTTAAAGATAACTCAGAATAAAGCCTGTGGGTGGATGTCAAAATATAACTACACACCTTGTATGTAGTGTCGTGTGCATTAATCCATTGTACAACATTTGGCCTGTGTAAGCCTTCCTGTTACCCCTCAAAAATTCATAAATACGCTGTAGAACGTATACAGGTATGTTATTTTAATAGCTTTTTGCAAGTGTGTTATTGTAAACGACAATATTTAATTATTAGCAAAATTAAATCAGTCACATATTTTTATTACTGATATAATTCATTAAAGTTAACAAGCGAGGAAAAAAATATGATAATACTATAACATTTTAATATTTAGTCGTAGCTTCATTTCTGACCAAAACTTCGTTGATTCTGATGTAAATTTCTAAAAAGGTAAAGGTCAAGATCTTGGCTTAAATCATGCCATATATTCCAGTTTCCAAATCATCCTTGCCGTCTGGATGAAAATTTAATTTATATATTTTTTTCACAACCAGGCTCCAAACGTGTTATAAAACATTGATATCCGGAAATTTTTCAATCCATTCAATCCAATATAAAATTTCAATATTGTTATTTATTTGCAAACCATGCAGTAAGAATACCAGCATTATGTGTAGGACAATAATTGTCTCGCGAATATATAAAATTATTTTGGGGCAATGTTCCATTACGCTGGGTAGCATAACATTTTCTAAAATATTACGATGTACTCTAACACTAAGTCTTTTATTAATACTGCACCACACCCCAAGTTCTTCAATGCTAAGCCATGGCCATGAATTAATAGAAAAATGTCCAGGTCTATTATAAATAAATATACTCTAAATTATCCATTACAGATTGACTGAAAAACCTTTTCATCCCCAAAGACAGACTGAGATATTCTAATTCTCTGTCAGCAAATTATTTACCGCAAGAATAGCTGTTCCTTATTTGTGATCAATCAGCTTAATTTTTCTTGCTGCTACATGATTTATAAGGGAACATTTTTCTATCCTGCAATAAGCGGTACTTCGAGGTGCAGGAAAAT
Source organism: Pissodes strobi (assembly GCA_016904865.1). Classification (NCBI taxonomy): domain Eukaryota; kingdom Metazoa; phylum Arthropoda; class Insecta; order Coleoptera; family Curculionidae; genus Pissodes; species Pissodes strobi. Next base: position 47,834 of record MU187358.1, on the reverse strand, counting down.
TAGTCGTTTCAACAATCTTTTTGCTGTACTAAATGGATGTTCTTGCAATTAGCGTATTGTTCTGTTCATTAGAGGTGATTATTAGTCTTCCGGTAGGTTTAAGTTTTTGAAAATGTCTAGCAGGTTCCTATTGTTAGGTAAACAATTACCACATGACAGGTCATCAGCACAGTTTACACACAAAAATTTTTGTCCAAACGGATTAATACATACGACTACTATACATGGCCACGTAAAAATATATACAAAATATTTTAAGAAATCGACAAGGTTATTAATTCAGTATAAAATTAAGGCCCATATACATAGTTACTTAAGTTATTGGTTTTTTAGATTTTTCACTTTTTGGTTTTTCCTATACGAATTTTTGATAGTCCCATGCCACTTAGAAAATATAAATAAATTTGTGGTTACCAAATGTTTAATAAGGAAGACTTTGTGCTCGTAGCATTTATTATTTTTGTTGCCTAACCAGCTAGCGTTGCGACTCAAAAGCTTATTTTTTTAGTTTCAACCCTACGAATTCCCGATCTTTAAGGATATCAAAATATTTCCTAAAGAGCAGGTAGGAACGCTGGACTACTTGAGCAGTTTCTTCTGAAGGGACAATTAAAGATAAGCCACTTTTCCCACCATAATTTTTTTTGCAAAATAAATATTTGCTTGGGATCGTTCAAACTAATTTCAGGTACATTATTATGTGTTAAAATTTTTCAGTCGGTGCATTGGAATTTATCCCTAGCTTTTTTAAGGAGATATCCCGAATAATAATTTACGACACACTCTTCTAATGAACTGATTCCTAATATAGATTGCACTTTTTCTTCAGGAGCTTTTTCTCGCCTTTTTCAATGCCTTCTTCATTGTCCGCTTCAGAAGTGTTTTTATTATCGGAAGTAATTGCACAAGTGCATCAAAATTACCGATAATTTTGCATGACAGTGTGTTGTGTAAAAACTGCATAAGTTCATTTTCATATTTTGAAGAAAGAGCCCGACACCGAAGGTGGAGGGATCTTTTTCCAAAATATGAAAATGACCGAATGCAGTTTTTCTAAGACAACACGCTCGAATGCAAAATTATCTGGTTATTTTGTTGCACGAGTGTAATTCGGGGGAATATTTCCCGAAGCCATTTTAAAAATATATTTTGACTTTGACGTAATTTATAAATTTTCCCTGTCATCGTAAGTTTACAATGGAATTACCCTAGATACGTACGATGCAATTATCGCCGTGCTCTTTCGGTTTCTACAGTGCAATTATCGCTGTAATTTTCCGAGAATTCCACTCCTCTAATGGGATTTTTTATACATGAGGGAAATATTCAGTAAAATCTGTTGTTTCAACTACTTTAGATTTTAGCAATTCGCACAGTATTATTTGCTGATCGTTGTCATGTTCACAGTTCGATGCTTTTGGTGGTTTAATAAGTCCAGTAATTGTTTGGATTCTAAACGACATGCGAAAAACTCTTGCCGAAGGGTTCAAATTTCATCCTCCATGCTGTCTGATTTTTGAGCAAAATTTTTCCAAGAAGTCTTGGTTTAATCTTTTAGTGAGGATGAAACAACTAACTTTTTTTTCTTCCTCGAATAAATCAAGAATCCCGTTAATAGTTTGTACCATTCCGTCGAAGCATGGTGGCCTAGATTCTCGTCCTGCTATTTTAGTTATAGAGTTAAATATATTTTTACCTTTGTGGAGAATTTCTAAAACCTGAAGATTTTTAACACTCAGTCCACAACGAAATGGATTTTTGTCATACAAACGCTCACTGCAAGCATCGGAAAGGTTATTCATTGTTAAAATGAAAGCAGCAGTGTTAAGTCCTTCTGTCTTGTCGATTTATCTATTTTGTGCACAAGATCGAATAGCCGCTGCCATTGCTCGGGAGAAGATTTGTAAAGCAAGTTTGCAGGACATTTTCTCAAAAGAGGTCGGATTTAGGTGCTTATCACTTAATTTTGAAAGTGCTCTTGCAGATGAAGATGCCTTATCGATTTCATACGTTTGCTTGATAATATTGAAGTTAAAAATTCGATCTTCAAATTTAAATAGTCCAGTTATTCAATTATTTCGAACACTCTTAAATAAGTGAGGCACATCAAATATACTAAAAATTTTTGTATTCTTGAAGTAAAAGAAATGACTGTTTTTTGTAATTCCTAGAAGCTTTAGTGCACCTCTATTATTAGTACCCTGCTCACATACTATGACTCTAGGATCAAAACCTATTTCCTTAATATTTTTTAAATTATATAAAATCAATTGTTTTAAATTTTCTTGACATATAGGACCTTGAGAAAAAAAACATGAAATGGGAAGTTTCCAGTTTTTTTAAAGACCCCGTAATGAAAAAACCACAGCATGTGTCGCTTTTCTTTTCGTTCGGCCTAAATAAAAGGACCCAAGTCTTCAAATCCCTCAATTAAATCTAATTTTCTGTTGTATCTAAAAATGATTTTATACTAATTTCATCAAATGCTATTACACTTTTTTTTTTCGTTTTGAGTCATTGTCTTACATTTCAATTTTAAAATATTTTTTATACCCTCATCGAACCCAGTTTTAAATAAATTTCGGCTTACCCATCTTCTAATACTCGATACTGAAAGCAATATTATTCCTTGCCTTCGCAAAAAATAATACGTAGATGGAGATTTGTAATATAATATACAGAATTCCCTTTTTTTTAAGTTCCAGTGCTTTTTTGATTTGCCTCTTATCTGCATTAATACAAAAGTTTTAGCCACATTTGATAGGCAAGATAAGAGTGGTGATATGTGTAAAATCCCTATATTTTGTTGTATTTTTTGTTTTAATGCGCTTGTCCGCTTTTTATAATACTTTAATTTTGATGCTTGCAGGCGTATTCGCTGCTTCAATTTAGTTTTGCGAGGTGTAATTGCTCTGTCAGGAAGCTGCAATATACCGTCTACCAGTTTAGATTCTTTATTTTTTAAAACTTCATCAAACTTCATTTTCTTTATGGGCGTAGACATTGAGTCAAGTGTTGCACAAAGGAGATGATGATTCCTTTCAGAGTATGTCTTAACTGGTGTTTGAACTTTCAACACATTCACTATTGTCAAAATATCTTTCTGGAACTGCATCGCTTTTTAGTCGATGCCGTTTTAGGGTCCGAAATTTGTCTTCCCTAAAGTGCTTCTCACAGGTCAATTTATTTTTTAAATCGCTAGGATTTAATCCTGTTAAGCTCAAATTTTCTAAAAACAAATGTTTGAAAATTAAAACATTCTTGCTTTTTGATTGCCGCTTCTGCTGACGTGTACAGGGTGTTCCAAATTAGATGCTCATCATTGCGATTTCACGGTAAGGGATAAAGGGGTACTATAAATTCGTTGAAGTTTTGTATTTTAAAGCATAGGAAGATATAGAGAAATTTAAAAAATCCCGAGTCGTTCGGGTAAAATCCGAGAAAAAAACGAAATTAAACATTTTCATTTTTATTTTTTTTTTTGGCTTTATTTAGAGAGATAAATAATAGAAATATAAATAAATAAGAAAATAAATAAAGAAAATAAATAAAAAATCATTGCAGTTTTTTCCTTTACATGATGGCGTTGTCAGAATTTCAAACCGTTCATTTCGTCTTTCGGACCTCATCATTAACTTTCTTAATTCAAATCCTGACGACATACACCTGGATTTCATTTTCTATTTTTTAGAAGCTTCTTTCGTTTTGATTGCAATGGTACATAACGCAATACATGTATTCAATATTAACAATAATAATAATCAGTAGAAGAAAGGAAAACATAATTAAGTTGGTCATTACTTGCTGGTTAACACTTTGTATATATTACTATAAAAAAGGTTATAATAAAGAAAAAAATCCCTTTTTCCAATTCACAAAGACGTGATACGTTTCAAAAATAATCAATGTCACGATTTGAATTACGTTGATGACTGGCCCAAAAGACGAAAAGTCGGATTGCAATTCTGACAACGCCACCTTGCAGAGGTACAAAATTGAAGAGGTATTTTTAATATTTCATCATCTCTCTATACGGTTAAGTAAAATAGAAACAAAAACATTTAATTTCGATTTTTTCGGATTTCACCGGAAGGACCGAGACTTTTCTCCACGACATCTTACTAGGCTTTAAAATGCGTAACTATGCCCAATTTAAAACACCATGTACCAGTCAGAAAGAACAAGCAGCCGGAGAATTCAGTTAATACAGATTCTAGAATTACAATACAATAATGAACTTTTTGAAAATAACCTTCAACATCTCACATTTTACTTTTATAATTACCTCGCAAAAAATGTATAATTAAAAAATGTTATAATGTTTTACTATGTTTCGTAAATGAATAAAGGATTTTAAGAAATTCATGATCCCATTTTGTTTTACTCAATGAAATAGCTACTTGAATGTGCAAAAAACTAGTTTAGCATTAATTAACCGGCTTACTCACGTGGAGGGAGGTAATTACCTCTCTTTCTCTACAGACCCCATATATCATAGAAAATACAACTCAAGATAAGCAACGAAAAAATATGAACTACCTAATATGCCTCTCCGCATCCAGACGTATGGGCTGGATATACCGATGCACTGATAATATAACGCTTTTAAACTAGATGCACTAACATCTACCATTGTGGTACTTTGTGGTAAACTTTTAAACTTACCGGAATTTACTATCCAAAGGTTACATAATTCCTCATTTTTGTAAGGAAATTTAAACATCTAAATTTTGGCTTGCCTTCTTGTCGCACAGCAATCAAAATATTGACAAACATTTCTTGACATTTTATCTATTTTTAAATAGATATTATTAATTTATGAAAAAATAATTTTCAAACGTCAAAAGGTCCAGGGATCAATCAGGTGATTGTGATTACAGACTTATCGACGCCGAACCGAATACAATGGCTGCATACTCAAGCAATGTAGATGCGACAAGATTATGTACGCGACGGCACGCTCCGTTTTGTTGTCGAGCCGGGAACTCGAGGATACGCTGGCAAGGGCACGCTGGCAACACCGCTCATCGGTCTAGTCGAGTCGCTTGGAAATCCTCGATGGATCCCAACTCGCTTACAGTTGGGATCCTTTTCGGGGGCGTTTTATTTTACATTAGATGAATTGTCTATTCGTAGTATAATTGTCTTTGGTCTCGGTTAGTTTGGGTTAGTTTGAAACAGTGAGGAGACAAGTGCGCGTCTTGTCTCTTGACTATGGTTAATTAGGGTGAGTCTCGGTTAGTTTGGGTGAGTTTGGGTTAGATTGGGTCAGTTTTGGGTTAGTCTGGGTTAGTTTTGGTTAGTCTGGATTAGTTTTGGTTAGTCTGGGTTAGTTTTGGAGAGTATGGACTAGTTTTGGTTAGTTTGAAGTAGTGAAGAGACAAGCGCGGTTAGTCTATGTTGGTTTTCGTTAGTATTTGTTACTTTGGATTAGTGTCGGTTAGTTTGGGTTAGCTGTGGGAGTTTTCGCGTTAAAATGTATTACTAAACAGCCTCATTTATGACTTTTTTCAATTTTTGCCGTCAAAATTACTCTGCGCAATATGTAACGTGTCACAAACACTTTTAGTATTACATGTCACACAAAAAAATTGTAAAATTCAAAACGTGCGCAAAGCAAACATTTATAGAGTTTTTTTGTTTTTTGGTTAGTTTTGGTAACTTGTGATTTTTTGTATTTGTTAACAATTATGGTGTTACATAGATTATGATATATATTTCAATTTGGCAACGCTGCAAACATTTCCTGTTATTCCTTAAGGTGACTTTTCATGCATCCGAAATGCGACGATCCGATGATCCGAAAGTGTTTCTATTGGTTGAATTGTTTTCGCGCCAATTTTCATCCGAAAATTTAAAAATTTCATCCGGTCGTCGGACGAGTTAAAATATTTTTAACTCTATCTGATAATCGTATGTTTTTTAACCTCGGTTTTTCAACTTTTTTGTTGTAATACGTAAAGTGCACAAAATATCCCCATATTTTGTGGTAAAGTGTTAAAATGACTATCAACGAAACTAATCGGATACACTATATTTGGAAAACTAATAATATTCTAATTTTGTCCTATCTGGTTATATGGAGAATGAGAAATAAACAAAAACAACGAAGGAAGAGAGTTTGGGTAAGGGATATTTTCCAAAATAGAAAACAAGGCGCTTTTCACAACTTTTAAATTCGTCACTTCTTCTAGCAAACAATAACTTTTTTTTATAGTTAGGTACAGTGTCAGTACAGAGGTTAGGATTTTCGTATCATCGGACATCGTATGTATGAAAATAGATTAAATTCAAATAATTTTGACCAATGGAAGATGTTTATTTGTACCAATAGGGATAAATTCGGATAATCGTACCGTCGTATAAAGGATGCATGAAAATCCACCTTTATTCTGTCAATATCCTTATTGTAAATTATTATAGTTTTCGTATTGAAAGTAATGAAATTAGGAGGAAAATAATGGTAAGGTCAAGTTTTCCAAGCAAATTTTACTTTTAATCTATTCTAGACAGCATAAGCTATGGATTAAAATTGAAAAAAAACTGAAATGGTTGGGTTTATAATATTAACAGGACCCATGAAGCCTACTTACTCGATAAGATACTGATCATTTTCTTCTTTAATCCAAGACGCATCAAGTTGATCAAACTGATTTTCTTCTTTAACTATATCGTATGTGTGGGAACTTTTCCAGGTCTCTGGTATTGGCTGCTTACCTTTACCCTCGCTATTTGCGATATTGCTAGACATTATATAATATTGAGAACTATTTGCTATTTGATGCTTCCAATGAAGAAAATATTCAGTTCCTTTTATCTCGTAACGAAGTTAGTGTTTGTTTACTGTTTATTTTTTTTTACTTCACATAGGGCTAGAGATGGCAACGGTATATCGATGTTTTAAAAAAATCGATACATCGATGTCTATAATGAATGTTCGATATGAACCAATGCATGGGACATGGGACATCAAAGCACGAATATCGATTTAATGTAAGTGCCGTTGAAAAGCTCTGCAAAAAGTAACAAGTCATGACTCGGTTTCCAGACAGCCAGTAGCGCTACTTCTCAGTGGCGCCACTCGTCGAGTCGTCGACGAGCAATATTAGTATAATACCGGGTTTATTGTAGTGTGACACAGTCCACTTTACCCATAGCCCCGAAGTTGAAACAGCGGCAACGCTGCTCGAATACATGTTAGTCATATGACATTTGACAAGTTTGTGTGCAATTTTAATGGAAACTGGTCGCTCGTTTTCAGTACTTTTAATTAAATTGAATTTTTTACCGGGTGTTCATTGATATTTTACAAAAACCTTTTGTGAAGTGATTGCATAGAACCTCTACGAAGAACTAGTTACTATGTTTGGTGCGAATTCTTTGTAATATCAGTAAAAAAGTGATAAATAGTGGAGCCGGTTAGCCTGCCGGGCTGGTTTATGTTACTCTAATGGCGGCACATTCTGAATCCAGTTCAATTTGATTGAAAGTGTTGCTGAAAATGAAAGGCACTATAATCACAATTCTTGAAAATATTGTTATAAGTACATACAGAGTGTATCATAAACGTGGGAACAAAAACTCGACTTGTTGTTTTTTTGTCTCGAATTAAAAGGAAAAGCATAGAAATACTAAAATGAAAGAACCTGTAAAACAAACTTTATATAAAAATTAATGTAAACTTGTGGTGTTCAGCTTTCGCATAATTTGACATACTAAACATAATTAACTTTTACCTAGTTATATAAAGAATGCAGTAATAAAGTGATACATTGAACTCTAGACTATAAAATGAACATTATAATCATATTGATCTGATGGCAACAGTTTTTAGAGATGAGAAATACAAAAACAAATTTTACTTAAAATTTAAAAACTCATCAAAGATATACAATTTTAGTAATTTTACAGGCAAAAATAGAAGGTAATAGTAAAAAAAAAAACGTGTGCACTATGTGTGCATATCTGAAGTGAAACTTCTTAAATTTAAACGCCCTACCCTTATACATATCGTAACATATTTGGTTAAAAAATAGTTTTTTTAAATATACTCTTCGTAGAGGTTCTATGCAATTAACAAAAAGGGAAGGCCTAAATTAAAAAAATATATATTCTTCATAAAAGTTTCGCTTATGCCTTGACAAGGTAATAGAGCAAATCCCATATTTTTTGCTTGTAAATTAGCAAAACTATCACAATAACAATATTCTCATATTTTTCGTTCCGCCATGTCGTGACGCTCGTCCTTCAAATTTTACTCCCGACAAGTAATAGAGCAAATCAAAAAATAAAAGGTATGCATTAATTTTTAGTTTTTATAATGTTATACTTAGTATGATACTTAGATAGGTACCATTTTTAGTTTTAACGAAACACACATCGAAAGCGCATTTTAAAGCCTAGTTTCTACTCTACATAAGCATTCCACCCAGAATAGTATTTAATAATTAACTTGTTTTTGTGAGCCAAAACAAAACTACTTATTTGTTACTTAGTGATTTCTAAATTTTTCAATATAAATAGCGGCCACAGCGCAAAAAAAAATTAAAATCGTTATCAAACACAAATAGAAAACGCCTGCTGATCGCTTTCGCCGGTTGCCACCGTGCCCAGGTATATCTTCATCTCCACGCTAAAGCGCCGTTGACTTGACACGTGTCACTTCGCGGTTAGACTTGAAGTCGGCTGCGGTATTATTCTCACAATACTTTGTACTATGACAAGGGATTCCCTTGTCAAAAAAAGACTTTGTATCATATGCGTCACCTGTGCACTTATGACAAATTTCATTATTTTGTACAATAGAGGTGGGCGATTACGAGATATTTGTATAATTGGGTCGCTAATTTTAATAAATCGATCATGAAATTAGTAGTCGAATGATCTATACGGTGCATTACGGCCAATTTCCATTAGAGCAGCATCAAGCAGCGCGGCACAGCAAAATGCTTCCATTTGCCTACAAGTTATTGACACCGTTCCCACCTAACCAGCGTAGCGCCGCGCTCCGCGACGCGTCACGCAGCAGCAAAGTTATTATTCTATCCTGAGCATTGGGACGCAGCACGCTGCTTATCAGCGCGCTGCTCTGCTAGCTGACGGACTAGTGTGAATTGACTGAAGCATCGAATATATTCAGTGATCGGTACAGTTTCATTGTTTGAATATTTATAAAACTTTCGTTCATCATCCAGGAATCGCCTGAAGAGTGTATGAAATTCACCTCCCTCCAACCTGGCTCGAAATATATCATACACCCAATATCTTATATTTTCTTTTTTCTTTTATTTTCTTCAGGTTGATAACATATAGGTGTTAATAATATCATAATCGTCTGATGATGAAGTGGTACCTCCTCTGCTGTCAACATTGTCACAAAATACAGCACTACCACAAGACTGATTATATTTGCTGCCCAGGTGGAAATCTTAAAAACGCTGCTTGTCATGCATCGCGCTGCGCTGCTGCTCAAATGGGAATCCTCCAAAGTAGAAAATCTCGGCAAATGGGACTGAAATGTGCATGCGTATGGGGACGGAAATGTGTAAAAGGTTGCGCCATCATAACCATGCCCAGTGATTTTATGAGGGCTGCTGAAATATTTGTACATGTCGATAGAGGATATGTTTACACATCAGTGTCTCGAGTGCTAGCAGACTCGCTAAGTTTTTTATTTATTAGTTTTTTTTCTTCTTAATTTTAGGTGTCTTGGTTTAGATTTGGTTAGTTGCGCTTCCGTAGCGAGCGGAGGGCCATGCAAAGCCATAATTCATAATAATACCTATTCTTGTTTCTCCGTTGCGCATGCACGGCTTTCGAATAGAAAATTTAGTAGGAGCGCGAGACGCTTGTATACTTTACTGTAGTGTACAGTGACTTTAAAGCAAGATAGTTCTAGTTTATTATTCGCATTTTAAGATCCTTTACAGGCCTAGCCGACTATATCAAAATCGGCCTCTCCTATTGGTCGATCCACATGGCCCTCCGCTTACGGGGGCTCAAGAAAAGGAAACTAACCCAATCTAACCCAAGACATACCCAAAATCAAGAAAAAACTATTTAGAAACATAATCTTTAAAAAGAAATTAAAAAAAAAGCAACGGGGTTCGAACCCGTGCCTTCCAGGTGGGACCCAACTATCTAAACCTCTACACCACGAGAGCTCTTGCGACAAATGGATTGCATCATGAAGACATATTGTAATACGAGATGGATCGACCAATAGGAGGGGCCGATTTTGATATAGTCGGCTACTCCTGTAAAGGATCTTTAAATACTTATTGTTCTTGGTTGTGACATTTATCTATGGTTGTGACCGTGGCTAGGGATGCATGATTCTCTCGAAAAGATCGATTTTAAGGATCAATCCAGATTTTTTAGCAAAATATTTTAAAAAATGTGTGACCACTATTTACTGGAACCAGCCAACACTGTTTACTGTTATCAGCCAGCAGATACTTTAAAGTATTGATTTCTAACCAGTAAGTTTAAAAAAAGATATTAAACGGGTTGTTATTTTTTGCATTTGACCAAATGATACGCATCCGCTGTTGCGCGTAGGAATATCAGGTAACGTAGGCGATTAGGCGTATGCGCATGACACTTGGGTTATGATGTTGCCAGGTTGACTGATTCGCGTCTAGGTACGCCAAATTTGAACCTCCAAGTATATATTTTTCAAAGTTGTTTTTCCTTGATTTTGGGCATTGCCTTGGGTTAGTTTGTTGGTTGCGCCCCCGGAGCGAGCGAAGCGAGCGTAAGGTAATGCGTGAACTGAAATATTAAAAAAACACTGGGCTGCTGCCAAATACGCAGGTTCGAAGGTCGAAAATTTGACGTGCGTAGATGTGAGTGGTTGACCGCCGAAGTCTACGGGTACTTTATTTCCTATAAAAAGACTAAAAATAATAGATATTATTTTAATTTTTATAAAAAATTGCTATTTTTAGTTGCCCTAAAGTGTTATAAACCTCCAAATCCCACTTTTACTTTTTGTCGGAGACATATTATGGATTTTCGTTCTCGGATTGTCGGATTTAAAGTATTTATTTATCTTCAAGGAAGTGAAGTGAATATTGTACCGTTGCAGCGGATAAATCGTACATCGTACATTACAATTGTACCGTTGCAGCGACCCAATACTCCTGTAACAAAGTTACTATATTTTTAGGGGAATGGTATTCAAGCCGGATTAACTTTCTTATTTTACGGGCTATTCGTAAAATATGGCTGGTTTGTGTCTCAGTCCGTTCAGCCTCTCCTTTTCTCTCTCTTTATGCTATACGCCGGTTTGTGTCTCAATCCGACCGGGCGCTATCTTTACAAGCTCTGTGTCACACATACCTTACCTATCATCCTTCCTTACCTAGCCTACCGCCTCCTCGACCGACGGGGTAAAATCGTAATAGCAAAGTACGACCGGAAAGCAGTGACATGTTCGCGCACGCGCAATCCGGGATTTATATTTCATATATGCAGGAAGCCTCGTCAGGTCATTATTTATTACTGTAGGGTGCGACAGTAATCAATGATCTGACGAGGCTTAGATCCTATGTATCGTCGTCATCCTTATTTCTGTTATTATCTGAACCTTAACGCCATCGTCGCATGTTTCCGCCAATTTTCTAACCGTCAGGCCGCGTATATTCATATCCGTCAGGACCAAATCAGAGGAGCTATGTTAAACCGATGTTTGACCGTCATTCCTCTGATCTGTGGACTCGTGGATTCCGTAATCCAAGTAGCTTCGTCGTAGCAGTACCGTTCCTTAACAATTGAAAACGCGGCTCTGTTTCTCTTCTCAATGTCAATGTCATTCCGTTACGCATACCTAAGGAGGGCTAAGCCTCCTTACGGGGTTATTCTTCCACAACTGTGGCGTGTAGTCTGTCCACCTTGGAAAAGCTCAGACAGAGCTAGTTTTCACTTCTCCCAAGTCGATTAAACCAGCTACGTGCAGATCCCCATGACTGTTGCTGCATGTAACCCGTTTTTTGATAGTCTGCCGAGCCGTGAATCTCGCTCAAGTGGTCAATTTTCTGAAGCCAACTTTCAACCGTAGTACTTCTATCATCTGGGTCAAATGTAGCGAGAATATCGACCCGTACAATAGTCGCAGAGTTATCTCCATAGTCGCTATCCTTTTCGGTTACGTCGCTCTCAGCAACTTATCGAAATTTTCTTTCGATGGGTTTTTTCAGCAAGCTCTGGTACAAATTGTTTTCATCATCACTCATGATTACACTTATTTTATTATTTGTTCGGTATGACACTCACAATATACACTTATTTACACGCGCACCCTGTACGTTTTAAATGCCTAGTCGTTCGCACAATGAAAGTCAAACACAATCCGCTTAAATCAAAGATAAAACAGTCTAATGAACGATTCTAATACTCCGGCACGTAAAGTTAATCCCATTTCTGATATTAATTTAAAAGTAGTTTTTAAATAAAAATACGGCTTCGATACAATCAGATTAAAACTTTATTTCTGCCTTTAGCCGACGAGACTTCATACTTCCTTTCATACACCTAAACAAATAACCAGTTACAATTTATGATACTTCAGCTATCGTTACGCCATAACAGACTTAATTGCCGCACCATGTGGTCTTTTACAAATAAACAGCACACGCTTATTTTAACTTATTTGAAGGATATATTCTACTTGGATTTTGAACTCGTAACATAATAATAGTTATATTTCGATATACTTAGTCATATCACAATATTGATTGAACGTGCCACCTATTTTAAGTGCTCAATCGTGGTGCTCAGTAATGTTAACCAAATTTACTACCTTTTTTTGGCATAGCAACCTGCAGTTTTAACTCGCGGATGCTGTGACAGTATCGCTACATTCCATGCGTGCGCGCGCACCTGCGCGTCATGTCTTCGTGATGCAACCAATCGTTTGTATGTGCCCTGGTGGTCTAGGGGTTTGCATGATTAGCCTTCACTTCGGCGACTCGAGTTCAAACCCCGTCGGTGTTTAAAATTTTTTTTTAAGGTTATATTTCTAAACTGTTTTTTTCTTGTTTTTGGGTATGCCTTGGGTTAGCACCTGGTTAGTTTCCTTTTCTTGAGCCCCCGTAGCGAGCGGAGGGCCATTCGAAAAGTGAAATATTACATGGAATGTAGCGATACTGTCACAGCATCCGCGAGTCCAGTTTTATTTTATTCAAGACATAACATTACTAGTACACAAATTATTATTGTAAATATTTGACCTGCAGCATTCAGCCTATTTTATTTCAATACAGATCTTCCTACAGTTAATGAACAAAAAAAAAACAAATGCGCCAAAATTAAAAATCTCTTATCTTTGTTTAAATGAACCACAAGATAATTATTGTAGCATTTTTAATCTAAGCGCAAGGGAAATAGGAGAATGGGAAATATACGCTCTTCTAACAATAAAATGTAAAGCGCATATTTACAGACAGAATGTATTTATGAACTTCTTACAGCCGTATACTTTGTAGAGCTGGGATGGATTTTTCTTCTGGATAAATGACAGGACTATTATACTGAATAGTTCTGGGAATACAGGGAATATATAACATTCATTTAAATTTTACATAATTCGTTTTTTTTTTTGCTGTTTGTCTTAAAATGAATATTTAGATATCGTTTTAAATGAACAATCTAAACAGCCAAATCACTGGATTTGCTCAGCAGGCATATGAATTAAAGCATGCGATTTGAAACTATCTTTGTTGATTGTTTTATAGGGACATTCTGGACGTTTTATGTGTACTTAAATGTTTTCTTAGATAAAATTTATGCTTTGTTTTAGACATTCTAAACAGTGAAACCACTCGATTTGATCAGCAGGCTTATGAACTCTGGTATGCGTTGATAAACTACTTTTTTCTTCAAACGTCAGTAAATCCGTCATTACTCGACTGTGTAGGCGGACGTGAAGTTTCGTTTTTCCTCCGCCGGAGCTTTACTTTTCACTTTTCCGCCGGCGGAGGTAAAAGTGTTGTCATAGCAACATAGATACTTATTAAACTAAAATTTATATTTATCACTCAATTTGTCCACTGCATTTCTAAAAATCACTAATTTAGGAACAAATTGGTTATTATTTAATCGAACTTACTCAATAACTGCTTATCAATACGGAATTAAAAGGCAATCGGAGACGCAAATTTAAAAAAATAATTATTGTTGACAGTGTCCACTGACAGCTTTATGTTACATTACTATAGCAACAACCTGTGCCTATTCACCGTATAAGCCGCCTTGCGAACCCACATCTTTAATAATAATTATTATTACTATTAAAAAGAGATGTTTTTGCATTAATTTGTCGACATCTGAAGAAAAAACAGCATATTTTATTTGGAGGAAAAGTTACTTTTCATGGCTTGCTCTCTATTACCAGCCTCACTCCGTTCGGCTGTTAAACACGAGCGCGCCATGAAAAGTATCACTTTTCCTCCATATAAAATAATATACTATTCTTTACTCTTTTATAGGGACACTTTGGACATTTATGCCAATCTCTTGCGTCGCCACAATGGTGTTTATTGAAACAATTCTTTCGAAAGGTTTTATAAGAGCAATCCGAACATCGCAACCAGTCCAAACCATGTTCATCGGCAGTTTTATGTGTATTTAAATGGACTTTTAAACATCGTTTATGCTTTGTTTTATATGAACAATCTTAACAGCAAAACCACTCAATTTGATCAAGAGCCTTATGAATTATGGCATGTTCGTGTAAACTAGGTTTGCGAATTGTTTTATAGGGACAGTCTGGACATTTATGCCATACTTTTGCGTCTTCGCCTTGATGCAGATTGGACAAAGAAGCGGCAATTTCTTGCATTATTAAGGGATTACCGCTAGAATTGCAGGCAAGTGCTCGTGCCTTTCAATGTCCAACCACTGATCAACTTTATGCCGGTTTTTTAGCATCTTTAGAGGACTATCAAAGTCCTATTTATGAGAGCCAAAGCTAAAACGAACTAGACATGAAAGTGAAATCAAAAAGCGAGCAGAATGCTACAATTGTGGCCAGTTTTCCACAATTGTAGCATTCTGCTCGCTTTTTGATTTCACTTTCATGCCTAGCTAGAGACTGTCGTTTGAAGTGTACTATGTTGCTATCTGTGCGGCCGTTTAATATTTTCTGACTCATTCAGTGCTATCGAAAAACTCAATAGAACTACGATTAAAACTATAAATGTTTTTATTCTGTTACGAGCAACCAAGGCATAAACAAATAAAAGGGAACGAGTTATCAAATAAACTGGCCAATATGATAATACATGACGTTGCGGGGACCGGATCACAGGGCTTCAGAGTTTTACTTTTCCCTTCAGGCACTAATCCAAATTTAAAAAAAGAAACAAACATAACGTTAAAAAAATAAAAGAGCAAAAAACATCCGACGGAAAATCGAACCCAGAGCGCGTGTGAGAGCAGCTCTGAGACGCTGTGACCGGAGTCTCGGAAACTTGTACCCTGTGGCATGGTTATCTGTTAGACAAAGTCACAATCATCCCAAAACATGCTGGCGAGATGCCCATTCCGAACAAAGCTATATTAGAGAAGAAGAAAAACATATTTGATGTTTTGGTTGGTGGTTGTGAACTTAACCTCAACTCGACTAAATTTTTTTTTTTCAGGATCAGGAATCAGGATCCAAAAATAATAAACTAGAGATTTAACCACAGTGTAGTTTAATGCATTTGAGAGTCTTGTAAGAACTATTAAAAAATCGTAATTCAAACGTTTTGTAGAAGGAAATAATCCCCAACCATCCAGATTAATTGCTAGAAGAACCAAGGGAGAATATTGATAATTTGTTAATTTAAATTTTGGCCGAGAAGTTAGTTTGTGTGTGTATAACTAGCTTAAATATTATAAATATTGCTAAGTAAAGAGAATAGGATAATTTTTTTTCCAGTTGGATTATGTCTAGCAATATGGCAAATAATAAAGATACGCCAATACCAGAATTAATTGTTCTTCTGGAAAGGTTGCCAAATGCAGTTAAAGAAGAACATTATTTGGAGTTTGGTCAACTGAATGCATCTTGGGTTAATGAAGAAAATGAACAGTATCTTATCGAGTAAGTACGCCAATTTGGTAATTTCGTTCTTTGTATGTGAGTGATTAGTTATTGTTTATGGGTTTCTCTCAGTTACTGCCTTAAATGTAAAGGAATGTATCACAAATCTACTTACTGAACAGCAACAATGGAACATTTGTTTGTCATATTAATGATCTTGTAGCACTTAGCTTTGCCAGCCACAGGTATATAATTATAGATTATTATTATACATCCACTTTGATGTAGAATTGCCAGATTTTTGTTTTTATGTTAAGGGACAAACAATCAGAAATATGCGATTTTGTTGATTTACCTGGGACAAATGAAACAATTTGCGGCTAAGGATCTTGATACAAAGATTCTTTATATCATGGCTAAGGATTGTGGTCAACATTACCGCTGATTGGCTAAATTTTCGCACCATGTTTGAACATTACATTTTCTCATTGTTTGTCATGACAATAAATACAATATTTGTAATCTTTATTCAAATTAATTTTAAAAGTAGTAATTAAGTTAAGAAAAAAGAAACCCTAAAATTAATTTAAATTTAACATAGTTGGCATTTAAATCTTTGGTCAGTGGATGATGTTGGAGCTGTAATAAAGCAGCTATGATGCCATCTTAGGCAGATATTGCACTGTATCCATTCAATCATTTTTCCTTCCAGACTATATCATTGTCCTGCTTGCAAGTGGAACATGACTTGTAACTGCCTCAAAGTCTCTTTTGCTACTATCAATATTTTCAAATACACCTTTACACTTTCTGATGGATGTTTTTGGTTTTTCTAAACGTTTTTGTTTATCAAAGTTTTTATTTGCATAAACTATTTCCCTTTCTAATGAAATTGTACTAGTAGGTTCCAATTGTTCTTGAAAAACACTTAATATATTAGTATTTAATTGCTTATGCAGACTTGGTAATAAATTGATATCTTGACATGCATCTACAAGACTTAATATTTTTGCACAGTCAGTAAAAATTGCTCGTTTAACTTGCGTAATGGGAATGTGCCTCAAAGTTATTATATGTTTTAAGGTTTTTTCTTCTTCAGTAGGTAGGGAAGAATTATTCACTTCGTCTAATATAACATCCTAAAAAATATTAACATGCATTTACAATTTATACTTATTTAGACAATTAAAGAAAATGCTTAATCCGTTGTATCAATTCTTAAGAGCTTTTCAAATAGCACATTTCTTTCTACATGTTGCAATCAGTTGCACTTATTTTTAAACAGAACCATGGGCAGTACTATACAATTATATAATTGGTACGGAACATGCATTCTTTGAAGAGTAGGTATGTGCGATAAGTTGAGTGTAAAAAATTTTAAGGCACCTGCATACACATATACTCCATCCTACATATCACTAATGTATTATATATACTCTAATCAGAATTTTAGTAAAGTGCCAAATTTATATGTTAGTGAATTATCTACTTATGTAATGAATTAATGGTAAAATATGAGCAAATTCAATTTTAGAAATGCAAAAACACAAAGTATTAATGGTTTTCTAATCTAACAATTTATGATATGTACGGTTTCGTACAGTTTATTTTATATTTAGACAGGTTATAACAACGGATTACATTAGAGAGATGTAAAAATTACTAAACATTTTAAAAATAATTTTGCTCATATTAATATATACATGAAAAATATATAATTACATGAGCAAGAGCTTCAAGTAACATATTTTCTGTAACAGTACTTGGATTATTTGACCGAACCTCCACCATACTATTCAATGATTTATGTATCCTTGATACTATTAGTCTTCAGCTTCACTACCATGCAAATCAAATGAATGTGCTTGCAAATTGATTTGCAATATAGTGAATCGTCACATGTACATAAGTAAGCATGTATACAAATGCTGCAAATTGAACACAACAATTTACAATTTTTTCTCAGGCATTGTTTTTTGGTGACAATATAATTTTGCTTTGGAAATTTCCATTTACCGCTAGTTATTTCTTCTATAGGATATGCTGTTAATGACATTTGTATGCTGGTTCTATGTCTGGAGTTTATGATAGTTATCCTTTTTGTAACTTTTCCTTTTTCCATTTTTTTTTATTCTTTCGTTTAGATAGTAATCATCCAGCTTTAACAAAACATGAACAAGATAGTCTAGTCTTCTGTTTTGTTTGCTTCCCAGTGTGTCATCTCCATATTTTAAGTGTTTATGAAATGCCTCACTGTACATGTTGGTGTTCACTAGACTGACTTTTCTAGCCCAAGCAGCCCACTCTTCTGTTCGACTTAAATAATTTACTAGGAAATATTTGTTAAATAAACTAAGATCTGGATCTGTTTCAGTTTTCCGCATAAATATGCCAATAAGTTGCTCAAATTCTTCTTTTGACTGAATATTTAAAAGAAGCTTTAAATCATTATATACACTTTGGGATTTCTCTTTGTCTTTTGTTTTTTCAAAAATGCTTCTTTGCCATTAACATAAAAGCTTTGTGGTAGTGCTATTCTCAAGAACAGCTTTATAAGCTCCAAAAAAACAACTTGCGTCGTCAGACATGAAAAATTTAGGCTCTAAGTTCTCGCAGTTTTTTTTCAGCATTTGAAATAATAATTTTATTACGTCATAGGTCTTCTTGTTGGAGATACAATAAATCAAAGGTACTCCTTCCTCCCATTCATCAATACCTATCACAGTTATTAATTTGAAATTATATTGTGTTGTTTTGTGGGTGGCATCAATGCATATCCCTTCACTACCAATTTCTTCAACCATTTTTTTTGAAAGTTCACTTTAATTATAAGAATGAAATCGTTTTTTTTCAATTTTTAAATTAGTATGGTCAATATACTCGTATGGCTTATTCCTTAAATTTTTTTTAATTCTTCACAAATAATAGACACACTTTTCAAATCATTTTCATCGCGCTTTTATTATCCACATGGAACTGTTTTGTGACGTTCTGTATGTCCTTTCTTGTTATCAGACCTTCCCTAGAGTATAAAGCTGTTTCACTAATATCTGAAGTTTCTCGAAAATCACGCATTATTTTACTGGGAGTTACGCCACATTGTTAGCTGCTATGCCAACTTTGGTTTCCATTGGTATTGGAACGTGACCAGCTGACATTTCAAGTCCATAATGTTTTGAACAGTAAACAACGTGAACATGGCCACTAGTATTAGTTTGAGCTCTGATAAAACTATACATTTCGCGTTGTTTTTAACTGAACCCTGAGTCTTTAAAGCTCGTTTGCGATTTGTTTCTTCTACTTTTGACTTATATTGTCCAGATCGATTACATGCAAGATAATGGCAAGGGGTGTTTCACTCACTAAAATTTGTACACCTATTGCATTTGACTGCATAAATATTGCATTTGACTGCATTGATTGCATAAATATGATAGGTGACTGCACCGACTGCATGGGACTGCATGAGAATGTAAATAAATATTCGAAAAAGCAGTGGACTGTAGAGTGTTCCATTTTTGTGCATATCGCTAATATTTCTGATAGTCGAAGAGCTTATAACGCTTTTATAGTGTTGATTTAATGGGCAATTTTGCACGGTGGTAGTACTCCAACGATTAAGGATAGATAAATTGGGAACCGAGTTCCAAATATTATCGAATAATATACTCGTATAGTCATTACTGCATACAACGAGGAAAAAATATACAGGGTCTCCAATTTAAGAAAACCAAAATTTAGTATATACAGGGTGCGCTAATGAAAACTTTACACCTCGGTTTTCCGGCTTTAAAATGAAAATTTGGAAC
This sequence comes from Pissodes strobi, assembly GCA_016904865.1. NCBI lineage: Eukaryota > Metazoa > Arthropoda > Insecta > Coleoptera > Curculionidae > Pissodes > Pissodes strobi. The sequence continues at coordinate 27,995 of MU187358.1, read as the reverse complement.
GCTCGGAACCGTCGATTTCTGATAATATGGGAACACTTGTTGTGAATATTTTCAACCTTGTCACTTCAACCCCTAGGGGTGATGAGCTCCTCTAAAATTTTTAATGGAAAAGGGAGTCGTCTGATGCAATAGTACATCCACACCACAGTTAATGGGCGGATCAAGAGAAAACGCATATCCCTTCCGGGGCTCAACCAACTAAAATTAACCCAAGCTAACCCAAGGCATGCCTAAAATCAGTTCTAATTTAGCAGAAAAAGTTACTCGCTTTGTTTTTACATTTTTCAAATTTCATAAATTCTGTCAATTTTGTGTATTTCTTTTGGTTTAATTTAACTGTGGTGTGGATGTCCTTTCGCTCGTCTGATACCTCATTTTAAAAATATTTTGACCATTATTACAACTGCCGAGTTTGACGTCTCTACTCTTATTTCTGTTTATGTGCCATCTAGTCAACATTTTGGAAAAGTGTTACTTCTTCATTAATAATTAATTAACTATAAGAGCTAGCAACTATTTTTACTAAGTTAGTAGATGTAATGAGGGTCAATGGGCCTTCAAAATAAAGAAATACTCAATCATTGAAATTGGGGTGAGTTTTTGATATGGTACTGGAGATTCAGCAATACCAAATTTCGAAGGTCAGTTGACACTGATTACATCTACTAACTTTCTAGTCACTGCTCTCATTAGTTAAGTAATAATTAATTAAGAAATAAATACTTTTTCTATATTTTGACAAGGTCTCACATGAACGGGTATGAGCGTAGAGACGTCAAATTCGGAAGTTGTAATAAGGTTCAAAAGACCGTCAAAATGAGATACCACTCGACTCCTTTTTTAACCCATTTCAAATTTTAGGAGTTAAGCTCCATCACCCTCAGGGGGCTGAAGTGACAAGCACGAATCAGAAATCGAAGGGTTTTCCAAATTTTCATTTTAAAGAAGAAAAATCGGGGTGTAAAGTTTTCGTTGGCCCACCCTGTATATCGAGCATTATGAATTTTATGAAAAAACTGATTGTACGTTAAAATATTTATAAGATACAGTTTTTGCCTTTGCAATATAATTAACCGTTCACAAAATACGAGGTATGCCCCAAAAGTGCAAATTCAGGGAAAACCCTGTATCTAAAAAACGATGGTGGCTATAAAAATCTGTTTACCGTACCTTTTGTTTCACAAAAAAGCAGCAACGTGTTAAGAAAACCGTACCTTGCTAACTTTAAAATTAATGGAGCTACCCCGCAAGTACAACGAAATCCGGATACCCTGTACAAAGAAAGACCACGAGAGCTTCAGTTCCCAATTTATTTATCGTAAAGGTATCACGGTCACCGTGCGAATTGTAGAATAAACCAAACACCGAAAATTCGGTATGAGCTCTTGACTATAATGGGATAATTGGTACAACAAAAAATCATTAACCAACCATCCAATCAAAATTATGTCTAAGCACAAATTCTAAAAAAATAAAAAAATTATTATATATCTTCTTCCGGCTTTTATATTATATTCATCTGTGTCAACCAAAACACAACCTAACAAAATCGCCTTAAAGTTACTATGTAACCAAAAGAAAACCAAATGATGCCGCTTTATAAGCAATATCTGACAAAATTAGTAACGTCTGCGTAGCAAGCTACACAAATGAACCTAAGCGCGCGCACGCACTATTTCCGTAACTCTTTTATTTTCGTGTCTCTACGGTCCAGTGAATTGCCTTCAGCAGGTTTTTAGTGCAGTGGTCAGATCCTGTGCTTGTGATACGGCGCGGCCCGCAGCCCGGGTTCGATTCCCGTCGGTGACGAGACTTGTTTCAATAATTATTTTATGGTTATGTTTGTGTCTTTTTTTAAATTTGGGCTAGTATAGGTTAGTTTGGTTTGGTTGTGCCTCGAAGCGAGCGGAGGGCCATTCGGGAAATTAACCATACTCTTTTAAATTCTCGCCCTCCCTTGATACAGCCATACACATTTGCATATACTCCCAATAATAAATTTTAGGTCCTGCCACATCAAAATTACAACAAATAATGTAAACATTGAAAATAAAAGTTACGGGAATAGTGCGTGCGCGCGCGCTTAGGTTCATTTGTGTGGCTTTCTACGTAGAGTCTTGTGACAAGATTGAACAAGATTGCACGCTCGACTTCCCGCGACTGCATACGATTTCTCGTGAATGTACAGGGTGTCTGGTTATAAATGTAACCCCCCTTTACATTTTTTATTTGCCCTCGTATAAAAAAATGTTAAATACAAAAGTTGTAAGGATTTTCATACAGTTTTCTGCGGTGTTACTAGAAAAACAATTGAACATCGAAATTCTACTGTACAGATTAAATTAATGTTTTTTTTAATGGGACACCCTGTATATTCTTCTGTATATCGATAGAGCTCTTTAAGACGAGTTCAGTAATATAAGGTTTCTTGGGTCTAGCTCTAATAGTTACCACGTAAATTGCAAGAATGTCGGGTATCTGATTATTACTGAACCCCTCTCCTAAATTATTTATTTGGTGAGCTAGAAAAAAATTCTTCCTTCAGAAGCTTTTCTGATGTTCCATTGTTTTTCTAGTAACACCGCAGAAAAGTTTCTGAAAGAACCTACAACTTTTGTATACATTTTGTTCTAGCTCACCAAATAAAGAATTTTGGAGAGGGGTTCAGTATTAATCAGATACCCGACTTTTTTGCAATTTACGTGATAACTATTATAGCTAGACCCAACAAACCTTATATTACTGAACTCGTCTTAAAGAGCTCTACCGATATCCGGAAGAATATACAGGGTGTCCCATTTAAAAAAACATTAATTTAATTTGCACCAGTAGAATTTCGATGTTCAATTGTTTTTCTAGTAACACCGCAGAAAACTATATGAAGATTTTTACAACTTTTGTATTTAACTTTTTTTTATACGAGGGCAAATAAAAAAGTTAAAGGGGGGTTACATTTATAACCGGACACCCTGTACATGGAATGTACGCTACTGCGTGTGACTGCACCTATAACTGCATGGGACTGCAAGGAATTCCTAAAGACTGTATTACGACTGCATGCATTGCATTTGACTGCATGAGACTGTATCGACTGTATGCAGGACTGCAACACGAATGTATGAGATTTGTACACCTATTGCATGAGTGAAACACCCGAGGGGTAAACCGCAGCCTGGTTTGTGTATAATTAATATCCTTTTTCAGCTAAATATCCCTTAATTTCTCCTTAAATACACAGATTAAAACTTTAGCAATCAAATGTAGTTATAAGCGAAAACGTTTTATCTAATTTTCGATGGGAAATAGTGGTCAAAATTAGTTGTTTTTTTTGCAAGTTATAGATCTCAATAAGCTTATTCGGATTTTCGAATTAGTGATTTCCCAAAAGTTGAAATTAGCAAATAATTCAAATTTAAAGTGAAAACAATAGAGTACAATAGATAAATGTAAACAAATTCTGAAGATATCAATATTTTGGTTTATTTATTATTATAATTTTTTGTCCATCGCCCGATAAACTCCATATAAAAACCATATTCAGAAATATCAATGGTGAAGTGTAAATCCTGCAATAATGAGGAAACTGAGAGCTATGGCCATGCAAAATGCGATATATGTGAAACATATTTATGTGTTAATTGCTCAACTTTATCAGGCTCAGAGCAAAAGGGTCTAACGATAAAGAAAAGATCACCTTGCATCAGATATCATTGCAAGGACTGCATTCGTGAGAACAGTATTAATATCAACTCTTGTTTGTCTACCCTAGAAGACAAAAATAAGGAGAACATGAAGTCATTTATTGAATATCTTGATGGCAAATTTGCAGAATCTAGAACCAAAATGGAAAATACAATAAAAGCAGTGGTGCGGCATGAACTAGAAAAGCTCAAATTGGATTCTGAATTCAAGCAGATAAAGAGTCTACTACCTAACAAACATGATGAAAAAAATTTCAACAAAATTAGGGAAACACTAAACGAAAATCAAGTGAAACAAAAGGCAATTTCAGAATCAATGAAAGATCATATATATAATAATTTTAGAACCCAATCGGAAAGTTTTAAAGAGATGACTGATAAATCTAATACATCACTTATCAATAACATCAATGTGGCCAACAGAGACATGGCAGACCAAATACAAACAAATCTTGAAATACAGAAAAGTAGCCTCAAGGAGGTTTCAGATGAAATCAAAGCATCGCTTTACAACTGTGCTAATAATATCAAAGAGGCCAACAAAGAAATGGTTAGGATGATGAATATAAATAATCCTGCTAAAACAGTGAGTTCCGACTCACAAGTTGATGCTATCGCAAAGATCAACGCTTTGGAAAAAGACATTGAATTTCTCAAGAAGGAAATAAACAATATAAATAGAATGCCTGGAAAGCAAACACATCAGAAACACAAACAAATAACCTCTGCTCAAGCCGAACCAGTTCGAGCGATAGTTACTGAGACAACCAAGTCGTCGACTCAGGACAATAGCTGCGAGATCACAGCAGTGGCTCCCAAACTTCGAAGCAGTTACATATATGTTAGCAATTTATCGATACAGGTAACGGAAAACAATGTACTTAACTATCTGAAGAAAAAGTTCGGTGAGGAAACACACTTTGAAGTACAAAAACTAAGAGTCAGATCTGCAGAGTACTCCAGCTTCAAGGTTGAAGCGCCATTAGCCTTGGAGGAAGAACTCTTGAACTCTCGGAACTGGATAGAAAATGTTGTTGTAAAGAGGTTCCGGTTTTTTCGAGAAGAAACTTCAAGCAGAAACAACTACTACAATAGACAGCAATATGATCGAGCTACAAGCAGAAACAACTACCGCAATTACCACAATGGACAATAAGGCGGGACATGAACCACAAGAAGGTGGACGGACAAAATCAATCCACCAAGGAAGCATCGGAAATGGTACAAAGATGGGTTTGAGAATTTTGAATATTAATATCAGATCTTTAAGGAATAAAGTCCTACAACTTGAAGCATTTCTTGCGGATAAACATATTGACATTCTATGTATCACAGAACATTGGCTGACAGAAATGGAAATTAATGAACTAAAAATAGAAGGTTACAATGTAGCTGGTTATTCTGCAAGGAAGGACACTTCTGGAGGTGGCACCGCTGTATTGGTGCATGAGAATATTAAGTCGGTAACAACACATTTAAATTCAGACTTTATTTTAAACTGTAATATTGAAAAATGTATTGAGTGTTCATGTATTAGTATAAGAGATTTTAATTTGTATATTCTAGCTATATATAGGTCCCCTTCGGGCCACTTTGACACTTTTCTGACTAATTTGGAGGGTATTCTTGCTTCTCTTGGTACCAACAAAACACTCATCATAGCGGGTGACTTTAATGTACGCTTCGGGTCTATGGAGATTACATCACTGAGACTGTGCGATACCTTGATGGGTTTTGGGATGAAACAAACAATGTACCTGGCTACCAGACAGGATTCCTGTCTGGATAACATCTTCGTGAGGGACAATATGGATGTTGATGGCGCTGAGGTTGTGGATCTTGATCTGTCTGATCATTTAGGACAGATCATTCACTTTCCTTTGCCAAGGGAAAAAATGAGTTTTAGAAATACAAAAAAGGTATGCCGACCGGTGACTCAGAATGGGTTAATGGTTTTCTTTCATATAGTTTCTGAAAGCTCTTGGGAATTTGTCAATGACAATAACTTGAGCATTAATGACAGGTTCGATAGATTCATTCACGTTTTAGAACAGGCGTATCTTCAGTCATTTCCAGAAAAGACCTACGTAGTTAGATCTGACCATTCCAATAATATAAATTGGTTTAATGATGAATTACGAGCTATGCGGGAACAACTAAGAATGCTGGGCGAAATTGGTAAACAATACAATACTCTTAATAATAGGCATATATATAAACAATATAAAAATGATTACAGAAAGGCTATTCGCGATGCTAAGATTGCTGCTAACGATAATTTAATAAGCTCTTCTGGTAACCCGAGTAAAACTATGTGGCAAATAGTAAATAAAAATACAAAAAAAAATTATCAAAGTATTGTTACTAATAATATCAGTTCAAATGATTTTAACAACTACTTCTCAAATGTTGCACAAAATCTTGTGAATAGTATACCACACTCAGATGCTGATCCTTTAGATAATATGAACTTTAGTATTCAACTGCAAACTAATTTTTCCTTTTCAGAAGTAACACTTAATGGGATACGAGATGTTATTGATGGGCTAAAAAACAAGAAAAGTCATGACATATATGGCTTAAATGTCCAAATGATAAAATCTATAAAAAATATTATTCTAAGTCCCCTCACTAAATTAATAAATTCTTGTATCAAAGAAAATGTATTTCCAACAGCCTGTAAAATTGCTTTGGTTATCCCACTGTTCAAGAAAGGAAATATAAATATAACTGAAAACTATCGCCCAATTTCATTGCTCCCTATTATTTCAAAGATCTTAGAAAAATGTTTAGCCAAACAAATAATTGATTTTTTTGAGAGTAATGGTTTGTTTAGTGAGAGCCAATTCGGTTTTAGAGAAAAGAAAAACACCACCCTTGCTATACTCGATTTGGTGTCGGAAATCAGCGGGGCCTTCCGTGATCTTCGTTATGGGACGGTCTTGTTTTGCGATCTAAGCAAGGCTTTTGATTGCGTTGACCATTCAATTATGTTAAGAAAGTTGGGAGCCTATAATTTTTGTCCCAGAAGCATTGAGCTTCTTCAGTCTTACCTTGAGGGTAGAACACAGGCGGTGCGGTACTCTGGTGTGTTGTCGGGGAGTAGTGGGATCTCAATTGGAGTGCCCCAGGGCTCTATCTTAGGCCCATTACTTTTTTTAATTTTTATAAATGATTTCCCACAAAATGATCAACAGTCGGGGTGCACGCTCTTTGCCGATGACGCGGCAGTGTCCGTTATTGCAGAAACTGTAGAGGCTTCATTGACTATGTCCAGGGAAGCACGGGAGATGGCTGAGAGATGGTTTAATAACAATAAATTGCTGCTGAATAAGGAAAAAACTGAAAGGATGGTTTTCTCAATGAGAGACCTAAGTGGGGTTGATTCGGCGGTAGACAAGGTGAAGTTTCTGGGTGTGCATCTTGATCCGCGACTTCGGTGGGACCATCACATTAATGAACTTTCATTAAAGCTAGTAAGATCGCTATACTTGCTTCGGAGCCTTTCGAGTAATGTCTCTTCGGGCTTTCTACGGACAGCTTATTTTAGCATATTTCACTCCCACATTTCATACGCGATATTGGTCTGGGGTCATGCTGCTAGTGTTCATCGTATTTTTCGTTTTCAGCGCGGTGCGGTGAGAGTGATGGCCGGCCTTCGATTCAGGGATGACTGCAGGGCGGCGTTCGTGGGGCTCGGGGTACTTACGGTGCCATCTTTATATATCTTGGAGAACCTTCTCTACGTAAAGAAAAATTTTCATATGTTTGCGACGCACGAGGATGTTCATAACTATGAAACAAGAAATAGGGGTAATATAGTGCCATTGTACTGGCGATTGAAGAGATGTCAGAGTGGTCCAGGTTACTGGGCAGTAAAATTTTTTAATGTTCTCCCTATTGAAACAAGAAATCTACCCTACAAGCAGTTTAGGGATAAAGTTAGGAAAATATTGCTTGGGAATGCCTTTTACTCATTTGACGAGTTTTTAAAGCATGATTTTAATTGAAATTCTTATTGTATAGTGACATAGACATAATGTTTTATTTAAGTGTTTTTTTTTTAATAGCTTCTTTTTAATGCGTGTGGTCTGTACACACATTAACATATATATTGTGAGTGTTTGATAGTTCATTAGGTATATATATTTTTTAAATTGTGACATATGTGATACATGGTTGTAACTAACATGAAATAAATTATTGAATTACTGAATTACAGTATACAAAAGACAGAAATGGACTACGCACACTTACAATAGTGGCATCAAAACCTAATAATACTAGAAAAGTGCATCGAAAAGCACTAATTTGGAACTGGTTTAATTTGGAAATAACTTGGAATGTAGACATTTGAATTTGTAGCTATTTTAATTTTGTATTTCGGAAAGTATTTCTCTATTGAATCTTTATTGTTTAATTGTTGTAACTTGGAGCTTGGAATTTGTATTCTTATTCATGTAATTAACCATGTTTTACGCTTTGACTTGTGAAAGTGCTTTATTGCATGTATTATCATTAATAAAGATTTTGATTTGATTTGATTTGAATTTCCCTTTAAATACCCATAATTCCCATTAATATCCCATAAATTTCCCATCATATCCCATTAATTCCCTGTAATATCCCATTGATTTCCTTTAATAACTCATTAATATCCTATAATATCCTGTAAATATCCCAATAATTTTCTTAAAATAATCATAATTTTCTAAGGCTGCTACTAGGTTTAAACACTTAGCCGCTAAAGAAATCTTTTTCCGAGAGTTTTTCGGGTTATAGTTTTTCTTGACATAAGTGCGGGTGACTTTAATTTGGACTATCAGGTATCTGACATAGGCTTATACTCCAAACTGACACTGTTAAAGGACTTTATGGCATATTTTAATTTAACTCGGTTTAATAACATTTCTAACTCTCACAACCGTCTCCTTGACCTTGTTCTTGCCAACTTCCCCTGCTCTGTTAGAGGGGAAGTGAATAGTGATGCCTCTTGTACTTGAGGACGTCCATCATCCCACTCTTGCCATCGCTGTCGAATGTTCTTCTCTCGGTCGCGATGGCAAGAATTTTCCTACGAACCCTCATAACAGAAACTACAATTTTCGCAAAGCCAATTTTCCCTTATTGTATCACCTTATATCAGCGACCGATTGGGAATTTCTCGCTGCCTTTTCCGACGTTAACGAGGCTGTCTCGGAAATGTATGAGAAAATTTGCGACCTCTTTGATCGGTCAGTTCCGCTGTTTCGCTCTCAAGAACGTAAATACTCCTACCTTTGCTGGTATACTGGGTATTATTAAGCAACTGAAGGCAAAGTCTCGCCTGCACAAGAACTGGAAAGTTTCTAAATCTCAAAGTGATTATAATGCCTTTGAAATAATTGGTGCAAATATCCAAATTAAGATCGACTTAGCGTACAAAGAGGTCATTGCACAAACCATTGCCATTGTGAATGATCCAAAAAAAATCTGGAAATTTATTCGACAGAAGCAAAAAAATTCTCGTATCCCCGGCGAAATATTTTTCGGCGACGCTGCCTTCGACTCTCCCAGCTGCATTGTGAACGATTTTGCTGATTACTTCAAAAGTGTCTATGTTGATCCCTCTCCTCCCAATGATCATTAACCTACTGATAGTGATAATGACAACCCACAAAAGATAAATATTCTTGCCCTTGACAATACAGACATCTTATCTGCTTTAAAAGGTCTCAAAAATAAGAAAACTACAAGGCATTCCGTCATTTCTTCGGCGAGACTGCGCATCAGTGCTGGTGAAACCTATGCTCATTATGTTCAATCTTTTCATTTCCAGGGGTGTCTTGCCCGACCTATGGAAGTGCGGTCAAATCTGCCCTATCTACAAGAGTGGTAATACGAGCCATATTGACAACTATCGCCCATTTGTCAAACTTCTCAAAGGCCTTTGAGGTCTGCGTTTGCAACAAACTGTTCCATCAAGTAAAACATCTTATTTCCATCCAGATCGACTATTACTAATTTAACTTCCTTTTTAAACCCCGCCTATCATGCCATAAATAATAAGCAGCAACTGGACGTTGTGTACACGGACTTCTCGAAGGCTTTCGACAAGTTGAATCACAGTATGGGATTTCATGACAGTCTGTTATGCTTCTTCGCCTCCTACTTGGGAGGTAGAAGGAATTTATCGAGTACAGTGGTTACAGATCTGGGGTCTTCCATGCATCTAGTGGTGTCGCTCAGGGTAGTGTTTTGGCATCGTTTTTGTTTTCATTGTTTATAAATGACACATGCAATGGCATGTCGAGCCATTCCCTCTTCTTTGCCGACGATATGAAGATTTATCGTGTCGTCCAGGGACTTAATGATTGTCAGCTTCTGCAGCGGGATCTTGACCGACTGCGTGTCTGGTGTGATCAAAACTGCCTTCCACTCAATGTTCAGAAGTGTAAGAAAATTACCATCTCTCTAATATATATAACACACAGCATTACAACTACGCCTTCTGTGACGCTTCACTCCCTGACTCGGAGGCTGTGCGAGATCTGGGGGTCATTGTGGACAGGAGACTGACATTCAACGGACACATTGATGAGGTGGTGTCATCAGTTTTGAAAATACTTGGTTTTGTTACTAGGGCTACCTCCGAGTTTGTGAACCAAATAATAAGTATTTATAATTCATTAATAAGATCTAAACTTCTTTATGCGGCTCTAGTATGGTTTCCTGACTATAATGTACATGTGGATAGATTGGAGCGGGTACAGCGTAGATTCTTGAAGCTGCTTTCTTTCAGGGTTGATGGTGTCTCTCCTCCCAGAGGTACCGACCAGGGCCAACTGCTCAATCGCTTTAAAATCTTATCCCTGAAACACATCACTGTCTGTGCAAGCCTGGTGCTTCTGTATAAGTTGTGCAATGGTTCTGTTGATGCCTCGAATCTCCTGTCCAAGATTAACTTTTTGGTCCCCCAGTTCAACACTCGCAGACACCTGGTCTTTTATCTCCCCACACACCACACCAACGTGGCTGGCAAAGAGCATCTGCAGGGCGTGCGCCTGGTTTAACATGATTAATAGTGTCCACTGCTTGGACCGGTTTAACTTAACTTTAAAAGGCTTTAGAAGGGAGGTGAAGTTGCATGTTTATCTTGTGTAGTAGGGTATTCTGTAATTATATTTATCTATACATTGTTCTTTGTTCTTAAAAAATATTGATGTTCAACTTCCTTTGCCACATTGGCTGTTTCTTAAGTTTTCTATATAGTTTCTGTATATGATTTATGTCGGTCTTTTTTAAATTATACACTTTAATTCCAGTGGACCATAACAAATATAGGTTTCATTTACCTTCGCAAAGTCCTCTTGTTTAGGCCATATGTAACTACTTAGGCCATACCTATGTAACTACGAAGTTCTTATTTTAAAAATTTCATGTAATACATATTTGGAGTAGTTTTGTCTCGAGTCTCGCCTCGAATTTTGCTCGGAATTTTGTTTAAAATTCTGCCGACATATCAGCCTTCATAATATAACATAGCATAGTATTTTTCTACTTCAATCACAACACTAACATTTTCTCCGTCATTTGAGTCCTAGTGAGAGTCCGAGTTTGAGTTTTTTTCTTCTGTGCCTTCATTCGACGAAAAATTTTCAGTGAGTAGAGTCGTCTAAAATAATTTCGTCAGAATGTTCATCTGTGCCCGAGCTCGAGCTGGTGTCATTTGCTTTGCGGAATTTTTTAGTATGACTTGCTTTTATTGTCTTTTTGACTTTCTTCTTTTAATTTGTGTTATTTTCATTATACTTCCTTCTCGATTTGCTTTTTTTGTCGTCTAACTCAATGAGCATGCGACGCGGCATTGCGCGCCATCTCGTAAATTTGGTTATAACCGTTATAATTTCCCCGTAATATCCTTCTAATATCCCCTAAATTTCCTCTGATTTCCTTTTAATATCCCATTATATCCTATAATTTCCTATTAATATCCCATTAAAACCTATAAATTCCCCTTAATTTCCCTTAATAACCCACAATTTCCTTTGACCTGTACAACAAATATCCTCAGCGGTTTACCCCTCGGAAACACCCCTTGGATAATGGGTTGTTGTAGTAGTGCTCTTTAAATTTCCTCTGAAAGCTATAAAGCAAGAAACAGTATTTTTTTCTTCTATTTATTTCCATTCTAAAAATTTATCCCATGAATTAAACTTTAAAGTTGTGTTGTCTATTTGAAATTTATGTTTAACATATAAATGATCTGTAGAGATTTCGGGAATTAGTGTAGAAATCACATTCCTCCAGACATTTCCATGCATTCACTGAAAGGAACGAACATAATTTCTATCAGACATATTATGTACAATATGGCTACAAGGTGGGTTAAATTAGAGTAAAGTTGCCTTTTTTGACACCCTCTCAAGATCCGTTTACAGTATTGTCAAATTTCTGTTATTTTCTTTGATACTGGGTGATTTATGAAAAACGACTAAAAAAATTACGTCGAATATTTCAAAAACTATTGATTTTCGAGACATCATTTAAATTTAAGAGTTATAATTTTTTCCGCTCTACAACATGGTACCTTCAAATTTCACCCCGACGTTTCGTGTTCAAGCCACCTCGATCAACTTAATTTTTAAAAATACAGACCTAGATTTTTTATTTTAGATTTTAAGAGCTTCTGATGTTCCAAAACCAATGACGTATCACACATAGTCATTCATATTAAGAGTATGGCTCAGTTGTATGGTCCCCTTCATATAATTATTACATTGAGCAAATTGAAGGGTTTCAGAATACATTTTTGAGAGTGGCTGCCTTTAGATGTGGATACAGAAGACAGGACTACAACTATCAGTGGGTGAGGGCTAACCTTGATTTACCCACGTTGGAATCAAGAAGAACATTGCTCGACTTATGTTTTCTGCACAATGCAATTAATGCTGCTATAGATTGTCCTGAGTTATTGTCTCCGTTTAAGCTTAGAGTGCCTTCCAGAATTAATTGACAATCAGAAATCGTCTCAGTTTCATTCCACCATACCAATTATAGTATTAATAGTCCAATTACACGACTGGTTCGCAGTGCTAATGACCTGTCGGGACAGATACACTTTTTCGACTCGAAAATAACATCTTTTAAAAGACAGTTGAAAAATATTAATAAAGTCTCTAGTCTGACAATCCTTAATTTATATCTATATTTCTATTAAGTCCACTCTGTGATATGTATTTTCCTTTTGTGTGATCATGTCTGTAACTATTTAGTGCTTAGTTTGTTTCTTTTATATATATACAAATTATGTTTATAGCTATGTAATACTTATGAAAATGGATTCCGTAAATAAATAAATAAATAAAGCTCGTGAGTAATATTCAAAAATTGTATATCTTGTATGTGGTTGGCACTGCTGCTAGACAATTTGTTTGGCAGGACTTCTCAAGATAATAAGTAAATTAAATCAATATTTATTGGAATGTATTTTGTAGAGAATCCGCAACAGAAGTAAATTTTTCATTGAAAAAACATTCTCCTATTAAAAATGCAAACAGAACTATTGAAAGTGGAAAGGATGATTTAGATCACAGGTAAAAATGCAATTATGTATTGTTATTATTATTTATAGTGAAATAATGTCAAACGTTTTAAAGTAGGATGTTTATAATATTTCTAGGAGATCTTCAGTTAAAGTTGACGGTGGTTTAGATGAGCATGGCACCATTAATAATGAAATCAAAACCGACCCGGATTTGTAAGTAACTATGATTTTAATAATTCTTAGGATCAGGGCAATAACTAAACCCAATTGAAACTTTCCCCCAAAATCATCAATATTGATTGTCAACTAAATTTTGTGAGTAACCTATTTTTCTCGTTGTGATAAAAACTAAGTTTGGTAAATGTGTGTTATAAATAAGCTTTTTTCTTCAAACGTCAGTAAATCCGTTATTACTCGACTGTAGGCGGCCGTGAAGTTTCGTTTTTCCTCCGCCGGAGCTTTACTTTCACTTTTCCGCCGGCGGAGGTAAAAGTGTTGTCATAGCAACATAGATACAATACAAACAGACAACAAAATAAGCGTCAACAACTCAAGATTTATTAAACTACAATTTGTATTTGTCACTCAATTTGTGACTGCATTTCTAAAAATCACTAATTTAGGAACAAATTGGTTATTATTTAATCGAACTTACTCAATATAACTGCTTATCAATATGGAATTAAAACGCAATCAGAGCAAAGAATAAAGAAGAGAAAGGAAGGAGCTTATGCGCCGTTTGACACCTAATACATGCGACGAACTCCTGTGACATCGAGGAGGCTGCGGAGGAACTATAATATGACAGTTATGACACATTCTGACGTTATGTTTTGGTGCTTCCTACGTTTTGATAGTATTTCTTGTGTTAAAAGCTATTTTTTGCCCTTTACTTTGATTTGAAACATTGTTTATTTGTTTAGTAGCATTATTGTAGATAATGCGTTTGTTCATATAGTGTTTATATAGATATTTAGTGGTAAAAGTGTGTATTTTGGACTAAAGAAGCAAAGTAAACATGGTTACTTGTGCAGCTTGTGATCTTTCTAAACTCCAAGAAATTCAGAACTTGGAATAACATTTCATCGGTAAGTAGGTATTTTACCCGTTATTTTCTGTTTTTTACCATTTAATAATGTAAAATTATAAATTGTCTAATTGTCAACAAATAGATGACAGATCTAATCATATGCGTACCCGTAAAAAATATAGCATTAAAAATCAATTTTTGCAAGAATATTGAACCGTGCTAAAAGTATTACTTGTCTTTTATACTTGACATGTTAAAGTTTATTCTGCCAATAAAACGCTAAAATTAGTTATTTGAATATATTTGGGCATTTGAAATGCAAAAAAAGCAAAATATGGTTAGAGAATAGTGCGTTAGTTTTGAAGGGTGCTTCTTCAATAAAATTAGGTATTACATATTTTTTTTAATAAGAAGCACACTTAAAAACTACCCCACTATTATCTAACCATATTTTGCTTATTTTTGCATTTCAAATGTCCAAATATATTCAAATAACTAATTTTAGCAGTTTATTGGCAGTATAAACTTTAACATGTCAAGTATAAAAGAATAGTATATTATTTTATATGGAGGAAAAGTGATACTTTTCATGGCGCGCTCGTGTTTAACAGCCGAACGGAGTGAGGCTGGTAATAGAGAGCAAGCCATGAAAAGTAACTTTTCCTCCAAATAAAATATGCTGTTTTTTCTTCAAATGTCGACAAATTAATGCAAAAACATCTCTTTTTAATAGTAATAATATCTAATTATTATTAAAAATAAATGGGTTCGCAAGGCGGCTTAGACCACGATCGTAGGTGGCCTTGCTTAGACCGGTGTCGGTGAATATAAACATAAAGCTGTCAGTGGACACTGTCAACAATAATTATTTTTTTAAGATTGCGTGTCCGATTGCGTTTTAATTCCGTATTGATAAGCAGTTATTGAGTAAGTTCGATTAAATAATAACCAATTTGTTCCTAAATTAGTGATTTTTAGAAATGCAGTCGCAAATTGAGTGATAAATACAAAATGTAGTTTAATAAATCTTGAGTTGTTGACGCTTATTTTGTAGTCTGTTTGTATTGTATCTATGTTGCTATGACAACACTTTTACCTCCGCCGGCGGAAAAGTGAAAAGTAAAGCTCCGGCGGAGGAAAAACGAAACTTCACGGCCGCCTACACGGTCGAGTAATGACGGATTTACTGACGTTTGAAGAAAAAAGTATTTATTACTTTTAGCATTGTCCAATATTCTCGCAAAAATTGATTTTTAATAATATATTTTTTACGGGTACGCCCATAATTAGATCTGTCACCTATTTGTTAATAATAAGATAATTTATAATTATTTTGCTTTATTAAATGGTAAAAACCAGAAAAATAAGGGGTAAAGTAGGTACCTACTTACCGATGAAATGTTATCCCAAGTTCTGAATTTGTTGGAGTTTTAGAAGGGCCACAAGCTGCACAACTAACCATGTTTACTTTGCTTCTTTAAATACAAGAAATATCATCAAAACGTAGGAAGCATCCAAACATGACGTCAGAATGAGTCATTTATAATATACTATACTGTCAATGCCTTATTTAAAACGAATCCAACCACAAATTTCCAAAAATTCGTTTTCATTTTATTTACTCAGTCGTTTAAGTACTAAAAAAGCATTACTGGAAAGAAAAATCCAAAAAAATACTGTAAAGGACAGCAATTTACAGACAATTTTACAAAATATCTTAAGGCCGACTAATTTATTAGATATTTTAGTGTTATTTTAAAGGCAAGCTATAGGATTTAACGGATAACATTTTTAACGTTATGTTTGATACTTTTCCATTTCAAATATGAAAATTAAACTTCTGTATCGTTGGCTGAGAATCTGTATGTAAATTTCAGGCGCCTAAACTTATATGTTTACATTAACATTTAGATACAAAAATTATCAAAAAAAAAAAAACAAAAAGTTCTGTTTCTTTTCCGGATAAGTGCTGCTTTTTGCATACCTCGTAACCATCATGTAATAATCATTCATGTAATTTAGAATAATTGTCAATTGGTGATGTTTTTTATTTAAAACTTCACCTTGCCTATTAACCTAGAAAACAGGTATAATTTTCCAAAAAATTAATGGACAAAACATAGATCATATTATAGCTAAAACAAAATTGTTCACACACCACTTTTTCTTGGTATTTTCCCAAGATTTCTTTATATAGGTATTTAGCTAATAAAATGAAGTTTACACATCTGAAATTTGTCCTAAGGAATTTAATTTTTATATTTTGAATATACCTAAAGTATCTAGCAAAGTTAAAACATTTAAATGATCCGCAAATAACGCACGTATTTTTAAATACATGTTGGCAATATTTATAAATTATAACTTTTTTTGAGATCACTGTACCAGTAAGTAATAAACAACCAAACTATATAAATACATAGTTTAAGTATTTATTTTTTTGTTGTGCAATCGTTTTAGGAGACGCCACTGGTAATCTGGGTAGCCATATGCAAGAACCAATCCGGTCTAATGTCAATATGTATTTTGCTCCTTCCTTCCTATTCTTTATTCATTGAATCAGAGACGCAATCTTAAAAAAATAATTATTGTTGACAGTGTCCACTGACAGCTTTATGTTGCATTACTTTAGCAACAACCTGTGCCTATTCACCGACATCGGTCTAAGCCGCCTTGCGAACCCACTTATCTTTAATAATAATTAGATATTATTACTATTAAAAAGAGATGTTTTTGCATTAATTTGTCGACATTTGAAGAAAAAACAGCATATTTTATTTGGAGGAAAAGTTACTTTTCATGGCTTGCTCTCTATTACCAGCCTCACTCCGTTCGGCTGTTAAACACGAGCGCGCCGTGAAAAGTATCACTTTTCCTCCATATAAAATAATATACTATTTTTGGT
>MU187358.1:0-10433 GCA_016904865.1 Pissodes strobi | reverse complement strand
ATATATAAGCGAACTGTAATTTAAAAATGCCCATATGACAATGACAGAAATGACAATATAAACCAATACTTGTGATTTAGCAGTAAATTGTAGTGTATCATAATGCAATAATATTATTGTATCGTGGTAATGTCCCAGATTAACCTACACCAGATACGAAAGTCCGATTCGGCACCTTTTTCGGCCTTCCCACAAAGGCGGCATCGGTTTCGGCTTAAGGGGCGCGTTTGTTGGACCATGGACATAATTTATTTATTCTGATTGCGGAAAAACGTTAGTTGCACCAGTTAAGAAATTAATCAAACTACCAGAAAAATAAAATAACATTTTATATTATGATAAATTTGCAAACCAAACATATCAAAAAATCATTATATTTATAAATGAGACAAAATTTTAATTTTTCGATTGGTTTTGTCTGATTTTCTCGAGGATTTCAAATCTCTGTTGGCGTATTTAAGAGTATAAATAATTTGACGGTGTACGTTTTCGCAAATTATTTGCAAGGATGACCAAATTGTATTTTGCTCATTTCAGTAAGGTATGCGTTGGAAATTCCAGGCTTTGTTGACAAAGCATTAAATAGAGACACAAATATTTTTTCTAACTTGTAAATATAAAAGAGGAACTTTTCGTTGAGAGATTTTAAACTCTCAAAAATATTTTCTTCGGAGCCATACGCTTTAAAATGCGTTAACAAATTAGAGTTATTAAGTAAGTTACATTGTTCTGAGAAATTTATGCAAATTTCACAAGAATGAATATTTAATGCTTTTTTGATTAAATAGCCACATACACGGTGATCATTTATAATGTCCCCCTCTCTTAACTTTTTTGTTTTACGCACTAGACAAAATTGTTAAATACAAAAGTTGTGCACAATAATGTAAGCTATTTGCAGAATACATTTATATATATATACAAGGTGTTGCAGAAATAAGTGACAAGTTAAAGTTATATTATTTTAAATGAAACGCCCTGTATATTGTTAATTTTTTGGGATCTCCTAAGAATTCTGAATATTTTTTCTATAACATGTCCTATACCTAAATGTAATAGTTTTCGACATATTCGTATTTTAAATAGTGGTCTCGTATTGTAGTTACCTCATTCAGGGCCACCTAAGAACTGAAATCAAGAATATTTATTTTTGAATGTAACTGCTTAGGTAAAATGCGAATATGTCGAAAACTATTACATTTAGATATAGGACATGTTATAGAAAAAATATTCAGGATTTTTAGGAGATTCTAAAAAATTAATAATATACAGGGTATTTCATTTAAAACGATATAACTTTAACCTGTCACTCATTTCTGCAACACCTTGTATACATATAAATGTATTCTGCAAATAGCTTACATTATTCTACACAACTTTTGTATTTAACATTTTTGTCTAATCCGAAAAACAAAAAAATTAAGAGGGGGGGACATTATAAATGATCACCCTGTACAGGGTGGCTCGAATTCGTGTCTATGTATGGGGAACTCGAAAACCGTCAGAGATACAGTGTCGGTCAAATTAAGGCAAAATTGCGCATTTAGGTGCCTAACAATATGCCGTTTAGAAAGTTTTAAAATTCCGAGTATTTACGGAGATATCCGGAAAAAACCGAAATTTTGAAAAATCGTTTTATTTTTTTCCTGGGCTTATTTAAAAACGGCTTTCAAATCTAATTACACTTTTGCATTGCCACTTTTCCGCTCTATCCAATCATGATATCCAGTTTGAAATCCGACGTTTCGTCTTCAAGGGATCATCATCAACTTTCTTTTTTTAAATACGAACTTTAATTTTTTTTATCGTTTTTCAGATGGTATTGGCGTTATTAATATGAGTATGTGTTTTTATTTTTTTTTTATTTTTTTAATTTTTATTATTTTTTTATTATTTTTATTTTATATATTTTGCTTTGGCGTGATTTTATATAATTTAATTTAATATTCTCGTAAGAAATAATTTTACTATTTTTTATTTTTAATACGCTCCAATTTTCCACTTAATACAAAAAACAAAATAAAATATTTTTATAGAATATAAATATTTCAAAAGTACCTATCTTAAAATGTTTAAAATTACGCCAGAGCAAAATATATAATTTAAAAAATAATAATAAAAATAAAAAAAAAATAAATAAACAAAATAAAAAAAAAATAAATAAAATCACATAATCATATTAATAAAGCCAATACCATCTCAAAAACGATAAAAAAAATTAAAGTTCGTATTTAAAAAAAGAAAGTTAATGATGATCCCTTGAAGACGAAACGTCGGATTTCAAACTGGATACCATCATTGGATAGAGCGGAAAAAGTGGCAATGCAAAAGTGCAATTCAATTTGAAATCCGTTTTTAAATAAGCCCAGGAAAAAAATAAAACGATTTTTCAAAATTTCGGTTTTTTCCGAATATCTCCGGAATTACTCGGAATTTTAAAACTTTCTAAACGGCATATTGTCAGGCACCTAAATGCGCAATTTTGCCTTAATTTGACCGACACTGTATCTCTTACGGTTTTCGAGTTCCCCATACATAGACACGAATTCGAGCCACCCTGTACATAGTTAAAATAATTTTGAGTGGCCATCTTTAGCTCCCTGTAGTCGCATTCAGTAATCGTTATTGCCGCAACTGATTCTACTAGAGGTTGGGTTCCCGTTTTATGATAATTTGAAACACGTTTTAGTTCTGTAAGTAAAACGCTCAAACCAATTTCACAGTTCATATGTTCTGAGTGTAGAAAACTTTGACAAAAAAATGTTCTACGTCTGCCCTGAAAAGAGACAAAAACGCACTAACTGCTCTTGAAAACTGGACATTTCAAACATCGTGTGAAAAGTATCAGACATTTAGATTAAAGGGCCTCGTCTTCGTTTTAGAGCTTCGCTCTCAGAGGTCCCATTCCCAAATCTCTAAAAAAGGGGGCCCAATATTAGGGCCCCCCCCCATGAGCCTCTTTTTGCAAGACTGTAGAAAATAGGACTCTCATACTAGGGAGGCTCCTTTTAAGGCTTGGGGCCTAATTTTGGGGCTTTGCACCAGGGGGAGGGGGCAATTAATAAATCTGTAAAAAATGGGACTCACGTACCATAGACCCGATTCTAGGGTTTCGCCCCCTGTGGCCCCATTTTAGGGCTTCGCCCCAGGGAGAGCCCCTTTTCCAAATGTGTCAAATATGAGGCTCCCACACCGGGGGCTCCATTCAAAATCTTCGCCCCCGGGGGCCCCATTTTAAAATATGTGAAAAATGGACCCCGTATTAGGGGCCCCATTTAAGGGCTTTGGGCCTCAAGGAGCCTCAATTTAGGGTTTCACCCCCGGATTCTCCCGGGGGAAGGCAAAGCCATACAAGGAGACCGCCGGTTAATGGCGCCTTTTTCCAAGGATATGAATAGAATAACTTCAAAAATTAAGGGCGAAACCATAGAATGAGGGCCGAAACTCTAAAAGGACGCCCCGGGTAGGGCGTTGTCCCAGCCCTGACATCTCAGTACCACCTACTCATCAACTAGTTACACAAATTGCTGTAGAAGTATGTATGTGGTCTTTGTAAATTATAAATTTTAATTTAAAGACAAGATGCTTGATATATTATAATAAATATTATGTAATATCAATATTATTTGCAGTCGCAGAAAAAGTCTAGTATGCAACGCGTGTGAAAATCACTTTTCACACTTGTTGCACAATATAATATTTCGATGAGATCTCTGAAACTGGATTGGAGTAGGATTTACTGAATTATCTTCCTGTTGCCTAATGTTCCCGAAATAATTTTCTAGGCAATCCTGATTTCCTCTTTTACATTTTAAGTATGTGAATTCGGCTTTCTCAAGACGGGGCCATAGAACTTGGATTCCTTTTATCGTAGTCATCCATGAAGGACGAAATTTGCATTTGATTGTAATATTCTTGCCAACTTAACATCAGTTAAGTAGGTTATCCCATTAAGTTTTTTGTAGTATCGATAATATTGCACATTCCTAATCATTGATCTGGCATGCCGACAAGTAGTAGTAACAAGTTGACAACGATGCGCTTATTTTTTTAATTGATCGGGCCCAGATTCTGAAGCTATTCTAAATTATTTTTACCTTTAAAGTGTATGATACTATTATTGCTACTTACTTATTCTATAAAAACTGATCAGACTATAACAGATGGCGCGCGAGTAGGGAACAATCATCTCGCTGCTGCTCCTGCATTTTTAAATTTTCTTGTTGAAAGTGTGTGTTCATATTGGCTCTGTGGTGCCTCAACGGTGTGTTGATGGCATAATAAACAGCTTATATAGAAAAGTGAAATTTAAATCCCTGTGTATTGAAGAAAAACCAAGTTTTTAGTTCGCGATGGGTCTTACAAGTGCCGACCTTGAAAAGATTAGAGTTCTCATAATATCAACCTTGAAGGAGCATTTTGAAGATAAAATTGCTGATCTGGTAGTCCAGAAGGTAAAGGAAGAAATTTCTGACCTAAAGGACATCATAGGGAAACTCTCTGATGAAGTGGAGGACCTCAGGGTGAAAAACAAAACATTGGAAGCCATGATGGATTCTACCGAACAGTCATCGCGCAGCTTAAATGTGCGCATATTCGGTGTCAAACGCGAGGACGACGAGAACACCAAAAAGATTGCCTTAGACCTTTTTAATAAAAAAATGAGATGCAATCTTAAAGAATCTGACATAAATAAATCGCACCGAGTCATGGCAAAAAACTCCAGTGATAAGCCACCGGCGATTTTGGTTCAATTCACAAACGATGTCAGTCGGCTGGCGGTACTTAAAAATCGCAAAACCTTGAAATCTATGGGTGTAACTGTAAAGGAAGACTTAACTAGGCATCGCTTATCTCTTATGAAAAAGGCCGTGGAAATGTTTTCAAGTCAATCGGTGTGGTGTTTGCGGGGTAATGTGTATGTGAAAACTGAAAATGGCGCAGTTCACCGGATTAGTGATTTTAATGAGTTGAATCATTTAAAAGCTTAGTAAGTTCCGCAAGGTAACATTAATCCATAATTTCTGCATTTTCGTGTTTTACTGGGATCGTTTTTTTGTTTGTTTACAAGGTGAAATATTGATTTACTTTTGATATGTAATTTAAATTATAGAGACAGCAATCATTTAGGGATTTATTGCTCTCCCATTATCTCTAAACATTCATATGTTACTCGGTTTAACTTAGATAAATCTAAAGTATTTTTTGCATGTTCGTTGGGCTTAATATGAGATTTGTAATGAGTTGGTTAAATTTACGACAACAAATATAAGAAGCCTATGGTCTATATATAAATCATTATACTAGTGTTAATCAAAATAATATTCAAATCATGGTTTTTATGTTTTTATATTTATATAATTTATGTTTGGGTTAGTTATGGGTACCTTACTTTGTCCAGGACATCATTATTGTATGTTGCCTAAATCGGTTGCACTGGTAATATGTTGTTAATGAGAATATTGATTAGATATTTATATCGTATATCAAGAACATCATTGTTATGGTTTGGTTTATTTGATTGGGCATTGCATATTTTTATTGTATATGTGTATGTGTACATATTATCATTATTGAGAGTTTTACGCGGGGGGGCAGCGGGAATTTATATGGATTGCATTCCTATTTTTACTTTTAAGTTGCTCTCATTAGTGCTTAGTTTTTTTTTTACTGTCTGCTCTCGATTTATTACCTACTATTTCGTTTTTTTTTTGTTCTTTTTACCTCTCTTATCTGCTTTCATTTTATCCTTTTATCTAGTTCTGCTGATGTTTTTCTCTTTCAATGACATTTAATATAACACACATTAATGTTCGGTCTCTTGTTCCACTTAGCGAATTTAGAAATTATTTTTTGGATAAGAACTTTGACATTATAGGTATAACAGAAAGTTGGTTACATTCAAACATCTCCAGTGAAGTAATCGGTTTGCAAAATTATGCTCTAGTGAGAAATGACCGGCATGATCGGCGTGGCGGAGGAGTTGCATTGTATATTAAGAATAATTTAAAGTACGAACTGATCCTTTCCGAAAACCATGAGTATTTGGAAAGCTTGTGGATAAAAGTTATTATGAAGAGGCATGTGTTTGTTGTTGGTGTTCTCTACAGACCACCCAACTCTGACAGCAATTCTTTTATAAATACATTTGAAGATACTATGGCTAATATTTTCTCTGCCTATGATGATATATTTTGTCTTGGTGACTTTAATATAGATGTTTTAAACTGTGAAGATTCTTTAACAAATCGTCTATTATCAACCGTAGAACCTTTTAATTTGGAACAATTAATCACAGATCCGACCAGAATGACTGATACGAGCTATTCTTTAATAGATTTAATATTTACAAATTCAAATCAAGTAATAAACAAGGGGGTTGCTGATTGCCATTTCTCAGATCATTTTTCAGTTTTTTGCCAGATAAAACATACTTCTGTTCCTAGATTGTCTAATAAAATGGCCTATAGAGCGTTGAAGAATATTGATTTTAACTCATTTCAAAGAGACCTTGAACTAATTCCACTAAATAAAATTTATAAAACACCAAATATTGAAGAAAAAATAGAATATTTAAATACTAATATATTAAATCTGTTTGATTATCACGCCCCCATTAAATACTTCACTCAGCGTAAGAAACCTTTTCAACCCTGGATTACTGAAAATATCAAGCGGATGCAAAATTTCAGAGATAAAGCCCTTAAAGATTTTAAAACCAATAAATCGCCCAGCAAATGGAATTATTACAAACAATTAAGAAACCTAACCAATTCATCAATCAGAATGGAAAAAAAAGCTTACTACAGACACAAATTCTCTACCAGCTCTGTCAAGGAAAAATGGCGGGAACTAAATAGGTTAAGACCATCAAACATCAGAGAAATCCCTGAGATGTTTAAGGATGTAAATAAATTTAATTCATTTTTTATAAATTCAACTAAATCAAATATTTCCCCAAACAATGAGCTCATACATTTTTATTCTAACTGTATTAAAAATAATATAGATTCGTTGTTATCGTTTAATATTTTAACAAAAAACGATACATTTCAAATAATAAAGAAAATTAAAAGTACAGCTGTTGGTTCAGACCGCATTAATATAACGTTACTTTTCTTATGCTGCCCTTATATTATAGAATATATAACACATATAATTAATGAATGCATTTTACAAGGATACTTTCCTAAAATTTGGAAAGAAGCGGTAGTTATACCGCTTCCAAAAGTTAGTGAGCCAAAAGAACTTAGTCAATTTAGATCAATAAGTGTACTTCCTACTCTGTCTAAAATATTGGAAAGGGTACTAGAAATCCAAACACGTACACATATTAACACCTATAATATATTACCCTCGAAACAATCAGGGTTTCGCTCAGGGTATAGCTGTGCGACGGCGATGACTGATCTGACCGATGACATTCTTCAAGCTCGAGATAATAATAAGATTACCGCTCTAATTCTTTTAGATTTTACGAAAGCTTTTGATTTCTTGAACCATACTGTATTAATCGCCATGTTGCATTATATCGGGTTTTCAAATAATGCATCAAACATAATAAAGTCTTTCCTAACTGATCGGTCGCAGCGTGTAAAGATTGGTGATGCTATATCAGACCCTCTGGACGTTGCCACAGGGGTGCCTCAAGGTAGCATATTAGGTCCTCTTTTATTCAGCATATATACTAGTACTTTTCATGAAGGGTTTAAATTTTGCAACTACCACTTATATGCTGATGACACTCAGTTATACTACTCGTTTGCACCCTCAGATTACATAGACGCAAATATTAAAATTAATTCTGACTTGAATGTATTGTTAAAGAGGTCTTCAGACCATATGTTAAAACTTAACCCGGCTAAATCGGTTGTTCTTCTTTTTGGTAGCAAACCTGTTTTGGACCACATTAAGCAATTTGTTGACATAAGAATTGGGAGCCAACGTCTCTCAATAGTCGAAAATGCAAAAAGTTTGGGGCTTATTTTAGATTCACAGCTTCGCTTTAAACATCATGTTTCTCGTGTACTTGGAAAGGCATATTCCGCTTTAAAATCAATATATCCTCATAGGCAATATCTTGATCGAAATATCAAAAAGGAATTGTGCGATTCTCTGATTCTGTCACAGTTTAATCATTGTGACACGATTTATGGGCCATGCTTAGATAGTCATGACTCAAGAAGAATACAAAAAATGCAAAACTGTTGTATTCGATTTGTATTTGGTATCCGGAGAAGGAATAGAGTATCCTATAAACTTAAAGAAATTTTATGGCTGAATATGTTTAATAGACGAAAATTACATGCCTCATGTTTATATTATAAAATACTAAAATTTAAATGCCCTCCATATTTGTATAATAAAATTAAATTTCGTACAGATGTACACCTTTTAAACCTACGGAGAAATACTTTGACTATTCCGAGACACAGGACGGAATATTTCAAGAGAAGTTATTCTTATAATATTGCATCAAGTATAAATTCACTGCCACTTCATATAGTACGGTCCACCCTCACATGTCAGAGTTTTAAAAAGAAAATTCAAAGACAACTTCTCGAATCTCAGTGAATCTTTGAAGAAAGGTCAGCAAAGCTACTTCTAAATGTATCCTTTTCTCTTCTTTTCTCTTCTCCTTCTGTTTTCTTTCCTTCTCATATCAGATATAGAAAAAAAAATACACTTTCTCTTCTGCGCATTTTTATTTAGTTTCATTAAGTCTTGAGGCCGCATTGGTAGAACAGAATCTGCCCTGATGCAGAAATCTGAAATGTAGGCCTTTATTTGCTAGATTCATACATGTAAATTGTAACTGTATTGCCTGTGCATCTATGTTTCTTCTAGTAAATAATAAACGTTTTTATTATTATTATTATTATTATTATTTATTGCTCAGAAGTCGATAAGACATTTAATTCATGTTTTATTCATCAATCAGCCTTTTTAATGAAAGGCATACAATAAATTCAGAAAACACTTAAAAATTGAGGGGCCCTAATATCTAATAATAATTACCTATTTATTTTATCATTATCAATTCCTTGACGTCGATAAATAATAGTTTATTGTTTTACATACCTTGTGGAATCTGTAGGCAAAGAAAAAAAAAATTGTATCTCTATTTACAGATGTACAACATCTGCAAATACACTTATATCCCGTCATAATAAATAAGCGGTTGAATTTTAGAAATTCACACGTTCGATGATCATTCGTAATCGAAGCGCCCAGACTAAAAATTCAGCATGGCGAGATCTACTGAAATGCGATCGAACAGAATCGCCCGTACTATTCCTTCCGCTCGATCTAGTAGGGGGAGTTGTACGCTATTGCCGCCGCGTGGTGTAGGTTAATCTGGAGTAGTGTTTGATATATAAAAGTAAGTAATTTATTTTGTGTTATAGAGAATCCAATACAAATGATTTCTATGTGATTAAATCGGATTTTATAAGTCAGGAGGAAGTTGATATTAAAAGTGAAGATGAAGAGGACGTGTCAAATTCCAGGTAATAAATTTAACATTTTGAGCATGGAAATTCTTATTTCCGGTTAGACCAGAAGGAACAAATTTCACCAGCTGATAGGCAACCATTGGATTCCGTTAATTTCTATATTTTACTTCACCTTAGCATAAACGATATACTTAAATACAGACATGCGGTTGTCTAAATGTTGTTTTCTCGCCCAGCAAAACTGTTTTTATAACATTACGTTCTGCTGCACATGCACATGATATTTAAAAATCTGTTTGTTATGACTGTTAGCATTCGTAATCTTTTAAAACAGTCATTGCAGATAACGATTATTCATCCAATGTCCAAACAATATACATCGCTTTTTTACTAATGAAAGAACATTTTAAGAGTTGTGCACCGCAGTGCGTTTCGAGAATCAAGGGCGGTATACTCTCAATAACCTTACAACTTTGTTTTAATTTTATTATAGTTATAATATTAATAATTTACTATAACCGTGGTTTAGTTTGGGCATACAATATTAGGACTGCACGTTGACTTAAGATACAAAGGCCATACTAGTTATCTAAACCATGGTTAATATATTACCAAATTGTTCTGTAATTATGAACGCATTAATTACCATAGAGTGGGGTTACCTGGAACCGTGGAGTATTTTTGAATAAAACTTCGCTTTTGCATCATTAACTCTAAATCTGGCAACAACGCTTTAAAAACCGCTCACTCTAAACATGCCGTTTTTTCTTTATTCACATCCGCCTAAAATTATTGCTGTGCTGTATTGAGATTGATGATTTATGATGATCATAACAAACATGAAAAAATTCTATGAAAAAGGCATCTTGGGGTATTACTATTTTTTACTGCGTTTTATAGGTTAAGTCTGTCATGTGCTAGCCCAAGGTGGTTAGTAGAGGATAGGTTGCCCGATAACTTTGCTGAGACAGACGGAAG